>CAUYUJ010020810.1:95000-149753 GCA_963575745.1 Prorocentrum cordatum | reverse complement strand
GAGGAGGGGGTGGGAGGGAGGAGGAGGAGGAGGAGGAGGAGGAGGAGGAGGAGTTCTCGGCTGGCGTCCCCCGCGGCCTCCTCTGCGGAGGGCGCCCCCCCGAGCGCTTGCCCCGAGCCCGCGCCGGCCTCGGCGAGCTCGCCTCGCCCAGCTGGGGAGCGAGGCGTCGGCCTGGAGGTTTGCCAGCCCTCGCTCGGCAGGGGCGCGCCCAGGCGTCCAGGGCGCGTACCTGCATGGGTCCCTTCGCCGCTTCTCGTCGGCATTCCATGCTTCCTCCCTGCCTCCCTGCCTGCCTGCCTCCTCCTCCTCTTTCTCCTCCTCTTTCGCCTCCAGTCCTTTCCCCCATGAGCAACTCCTCCCTGTCGCATTCGGAAGGGCGGCCGGACGTTTCGCCGGAGACTTGCTTCCTACATGACATGTGGCTCCCGTCTCAGCGCCGCGCACACTGCAAGAACTTCACGGATTGAGGGTGGCTCCTTTTCAAACATTGGTTCTCGCATTAGCGCCGCGCACATGCGTTTCAAACATTTTCCAGAGTTTCATTGATTGCCATGGCTGACGTACCAAAAACTCTGCTTCTGAGCAATTCAGGACTGTCAGGCCGCAGAAGTTATTTTGATTCGCGATGTTACAGCTTGGCAGCTCTCGCACCGACCAGCTCGCCGACTGCTGAGCCGACCAGCTCGCCGACTCCCGCGCCGGCCAGCTCACCGACTCCCGCACCGACCAGCTCACCGACTTCGAGCCTCCACTAGAACAGCATTCAGACCTGAAGGCTCTCACATCCGACTTCTCATTTCCACCGTCACCTCCACCTATCGACCTCCAGCCTCCACCAGCTCAGCACCCCCATCTCCAGCATCCAGCATCCGACTTTCCCTTTCCACCTCCGGCTTTCGGCTTCCAGTCTCCATGCGCTCAGCATTTTAGCCCCCAGCATCCGGCATTCGACCTTCCACTTCCACCTCCACCTGTTGACCTCTAGCTTCTTCTAGCTCAGGGCTCCAACCTCTGACCTCCACATCGACAGGGGCACCCCCGCCTACGTTAACACCAATCCCTGTAAAGACTTATCCAATTACGAGCATCAGGTACAGCATCAGCGCCGACGACACACCCACCCAGGGACATGAACCACCGACACATGATGTCTCAGACGACAACACCCACCGTGCGGCATGACCACACCCACCCACAGCTCCAGCGATACATGGGCTAAGAGGAGATCGACGAGCTCTTCCAGCACCAGCGTTACGATTTCGATCAGCGGCAGGACCACGATGGCGACCATCCTCAGCTGAGTCTGGAGATGCTTTGGACTTCTGGCTGCCTTCAGGGCCAGCTTGGGCGCTTCAGGACAGACAGACTGGCGCCCTGCCATGCACTGCTGGTGCCATCGACGGCGACCGTTTAGACTGCTACTGTGCCTCCTCTCTCTCCCTCCTCTTCCTCCTCCTCGTTTCCCCTTGCCGCCCGCGTCGTCTCCGGGATTGGCCGTGGTTCCCTCCGTTTTGTGCCTGCTTTGTGATGGATGTCTTTTGCTTCAGTGGTCTGGGTGGCGCTTTTGCCTGGCCCTGGCATGCATGCGGCTCCCTCGGTGTGCGGCCGCCTCCATCGCTTTCTGGGCGGAGCCGTCGCCAGCCGCTGCGGAGCCGCTGGTCTGCAACAGTATCCACGGACTCGCCTTGATCTTCGTACTGTTAGGCGCGGACTCGGCTTGTTGTAGTGTGCAGTGGCTTGAGTCGCTTTTGGACGCCGCTGTGGTCTGCTGCGGGGCAGGTGATCCGCGCTCCTAATGCCGCTACAGCGTTTCACTTGCTAGGCCTGCCGTTCCTTGGTCTCCCGTCCCCCTGCTGCTCCACTTGCCGTGCTCTCCCTCCTTCCCGCTCTGCTGCTTCCTCTCTCGCTTGCTGGCCTGCCTTCCTCCGTGCTGCTCTCGCCTACAGTCGGCCCAGATTAGTAGGTCGACCCTGCCAAATCAAGGGTATCCTTGTGTCCTGTGTTTCGCGACCCATGCTTCCTACATTCCTGTGGCAATGTGGGCCTCGGAAGGGTCTTGTGTCTTCTCGCGTGTCCTCTCCAACCGAGTCCGACTGTATTCTTTTTTCCTCTCTGCCTCCTGCTTCCCTCTCCCTGCTTGTGCTGCTGCTGTCCATGCTTTCCGTCGACTGTGCGAAACCTCCTTCGTCCTATTCAGAGGAGTGATGCCGGAGACAGAAGGCCAGCAGCTGCTCTGCCGGCCTGGGCGCGTGGGGAGTAGCGGGGGAATCGGCTGCGCTGCCACCGTCTCCGCGTGCGGGGGGGGGAGAACTCCCAGGAGCGGTGTTCTGGCACGCTTCAGGATGTCCACGCTGCTGTCCCCCAGCGGGGCACTCCCCTCAGTGGAGATGAACCCTTGCGTGGGGCCTGTGAAGAGGGAGCTTGGGGGGAGGGTGTGTTCCAACATCGTTGATGGGTCTTGGGCTTGCACGGGTCCTCCTCCTCCTCCTCCTCCTCCTCCTCCTCCTCCTCCTCCTCCTGGTCCTCCTTCCCCTCCCCCTCCTCCTACTCCCGCTCCTCCTCCTCTTCCTCCTCCTCCTCCTCCTCCTCCTCCTCCTCCTCCTCCTCGTTCTCCTCCCTCTCCTCCCCCTCCTCCTCCTCCTCCCTGTCCATGCCCTCTGTCCTCCCTCCGCCCTCCGCCCTCCGCCTGGCCCATTTCCATTTTGTTTCCTCCTTCTTCCTCCTGAGGGTGTCGTTGCTCCTGCACCGTTCCCGCACAGTCATTTCTCCCGATCTCGTCGTCCTTCCTCCTTCCTTCCTCCCCCCATCCATCTCACGCCCTCGTGAGTGGTCTTCTCCTCCTTCTCCATCCCCAGCGCGCTTCCTCAATATGCCCCAGAGGGCGGCGATGAGGAGGATAGGAAGGAGGAGGAGGAGGAGGAGGAGGAGGAGGAGGAGGAGGAGGAAAAGGAGCCGGAGGAGCCGGAGGAGGGTGGGGATGGCCAGGGGGCCGCAAGATGTATACACGGATGGTCTGGGGATGGCGAAGCACGAGGTGTATGTGAGAATGGGAGGGGCCAGGGAAAAAGTGACGAGTGCGAGGAGGGCGAGGAAGAGCAGGAGGAGGAGGAGCAGCCTGAGCAAAAGGATAGTCAGAGGGACGAGGAGAAGGAGAAAAGAAAAGGGGGATGGACAATCGCGGGGAAATGGGTTAGGACGAGCAGGAACCAGAGAAGGAGGAGGAGGAGGAGGAGGAGGAGGAAGAGGAGGAAGTGGAGGTAAAGGAGGAGGAGGAGGCGGAGGAGGAGGAGGAGGAGGAGGAGGAGGAGGAGGAGGATGCAGCAGCAGCAGCAGCAGCAGCAGCAACAGCAGCAACAGCAGCAGCAGCAGCAGCAGCCAGATGAGGATGCGCGGGACAACGAAGAGGAGCCTCCCCCCAAAGGGGGCGGGGCAGAGCAGCGGCGCCGCGGTGACATGGAGCCCGCGCAGCGGCCGCAGGCCAGGACGTCGACATCGACGTCGTGCGTGTGGGCGCGGGCGGCGGCGGCAGGAAGGCCAAGGCGATGCTGGCCAGCGGCCCAGCCGATGGGTCGAGATCGGGGCCTCCTCCACCTCAACCTCCTCCTCCTCCTCCTCCTCCTCCTCCTCCTCCTCCTCCGTAGCCATTTTGGCTCAAGGCTGATGCACTTGGGGGCTCCGCGCCTCCGTGCCAAACTGGGATAGCTCTGTTTCCCGAGCCAGTCTGAAGTGATTTTGTGAGCTCCTGTTGGAGCATACGTTGTGAGCTCCTGCTGGAGCGGATGGTCAAGTATGGCAAGCAGGGCTTCTCCGTTTGCGTGCAGTGTGGCAACTGGGCGTGGAACTGGAGGCTCAAGAAGCAGAAAGGGGTGTGCACGGTATGCAACACCCCCCAGCCTGGCTGGAGTACGACGACGAGCGGCACGTGGTGGGCGCCGTGGTCCTCGGGCGGTGGGTTGCACGACCATGCGAAGTCCCTGCCGTCTCTCGCCAACTTCGGGGACTACCTGTCGAAGGCTCTCGCTGGTGCAGGGCTCGATGGGGACCCAGATGCTGCGCGCCTGGCGACGGAGTTCAGCACCCTGGCGTCCCAGAAGCTGGCGGCGGTCCCTGCGCCGCCGCCCAAGCCCCAGCACGCGCTGCTCAAGGAGGCCACGGCGGATTGCTCCCGCAAGCAGGAGGCCCTGGAGAAGGCCGCCACGAAGCTGGAGCAGTCCCGCCTCCAGCTCGAGAGGGACCAGGCCAAGTTCGACGAGGCGGCGGACGCTGTCTTGGCTGCCGATCTGTATCGCTTGGAGGTGCAGGAGGCGGCGAACCCGCCCGAGGCGGCCACCAAGCAGTCGGGCTTCGTCCTGGACCCTGGGCTGTTCGAGTGCCTCGAGGAGCTGGAGGAGTCCGACAGGAAGGCGCTGGAGGAGTTCCAGAAGCAGCTGGAGGAGGTCACCCAGCTGGTCGACGCCAAGCAGAAGGAGTTCCAGGATCTGCTGGAGCGTACGAGGTCGGCGCACACGGCGGCGGCGGCCAAGCGGCGCAAGCGTGGCGCCGACGGCGAGGCGGTGGCTGGCGGCAGCGCCGAGGGCGCGCCAGCGGCTGGCTCAGGTGCCGCTGCGGCGCCTGGCGCCGCGGCCGCCGCTGCTGGGCCCAGCAAGGCGAAGGTCGTGGTGCAGGAGAGCGACCAGAAGGCCATGCTGGAGCGCATCAAGAGCGTCGCCCAGTCTCAGGCGCGCGCGGCCGCGGACTGCAAGGCTGCTGGCGCTGGCAAAGGCGGCAAGGCGGGCGCTGGCAAGGGCGCTGCTGCTGCTGGTGCTGGTGCAGGCCGTGTTTAGCATTACTTGCTCCCCGCCCTGCAGGGGGGAAGCTGCAGGAGTACCTCATTCAGACTCTGATGACGACAAGTCGTTGGACATCTTCTTCGGCAACATTACGGAGTGGGGCCCACAGGCTGCACGTTTCATTGCTCAGGAGCAGGAGCGCAGCATCGTGGCCCTCGTTGAGACGCACAAAGGTGAAAAGGACATGCCAGACATTTGCCAGGCGATCGACAAGGACGGCTGGCGGCTGGCTTACACGGCCGCCCGCCCCTCGGGCAAGTCGGAGGCTGGCTTGTCTGGTGGTGAGTGGATTCTGGCAAAGAAACATATGGCGACGTCGAGCTTTGAGAGTGCTCGACGTACGGCGCTCGCTGCGCGGCGCCTTGACCCTTGCCGTGGCTTCGTGCCGACGGTGATTCACACCAAGGGCGGCAACCTGATCTTGATCGCTGCCTACCTCCAGCCAGGCCTCGGTGTGAAGGGCTGGAACCATGATGTGCTGGTGGCGCTCGGGTCTTTCACGCGTGCGCTCGCGGATCCCTGGCTGGTCATGGCGGACTGGGACATCGAGCCCGAGGCCTTGCGAGGCACTGGCTGGCCCCAGAAGCTCGGAGCAGTCGTGGTGGCGCCGCCTTGCCGGGCGACCTGCGACACAGGGCTTGGGCTCATGTATGATTATGGTCTTGCCAGTGTGGGTTGTCCTGAGTTGACGCTTCGAGCTGAGTTGCGAGTGCCATGAAAGACACATTGTGGTGTGGTGGTTACTGTGAAGGCCGCCCGGTCTCAGCGATGGTATAAGCATTTGGCAGTGCCCAAGCCTCTTCCCGTTCGGGACAGACCTGTTGCAGTTCCTGACCCTGAGAGCAACTATCGAGTTCCAGGAGGGCTTCGACGAGCTGGCGCCGCCTGCACCTCCGCCAGAGTCCACAGTTTCTTTTGCCATTCCTGAGGATACTTGGTTTGAAGCTCAGACACAGGTGCATTGGGAGGGCCTCCCCAAGCCGTTTGATGATCAGCCAGAGGGTGCCCGCGGCAAAGTTGCAGCTTATGCCCGCAGTCAGCACTTTGTCTTTAAATGGCAGTCTGAGGAGCGTGCGCGGCTGGATGAGTCTTACTCTGCTTGGATTTTTACATTGGAGCGTGCCACTTTGATTCATGAGCAGGTCGAGCCCAGCACTTGGATGCAGTTCTCAGGTCGGGCGCGCGGCCCTGCTTACTATTGGGCCAAGGTCACCCCCTCGCCAGGGCGTGCTCACATGAAGAACGAGCAGGCTGAGTGGTGGGGTGTGGTCAGCACTTTGTTATTTCGGCATGCTGCCCTTCGTGTGAATGGGGCTGATTCTGATCAGGCTGCCTATTGTGCGCGGGAAGTACAGGCCAGGATTGGAGCCTTGCCTGATGACAAGACGGTCGAGTATTTTGGCAAGAAGTCCACCGCGCAGGAGATCGACTTGTGGAAAGCAATGGCCGCTGACTTGGATCGTGTTCCTGTTGGCCAGCTTACTTCTCTGGTGGATACTACTCGTAGGCGGGCGGACTCGGCGACTTCACGGGCCTTGTTGGCTTCGCGCTCGTCCTTTGTCAAGTGGGTTAAGGATACCTGGTCGTCCAAGCCTGGTGCTGTACATCGGCATGTGAAGCAGGCTCCGCCCTTGGAGTGGGAGGGATGCGATGCGACAGGTGCCATCACCACGGACAAGCAGACGATGCTTCAGACTTCGGCTTCTGAATGGAATGTGATGTGGCATGATCCTGTCGACCAGCCTGCAGATATTTTGTATATGATGGACCAGTGCCTCTCAGCTGCGCGAGACAACCCACTTCCTGCCATCGCCATCATGGACGTGGATGCTGTGCTGCCCTCGCTACCAGCGATGAAGGCGAAGGGCGTGGACGTGCTGAACCCCATGGATATTCAGCGGCAGCCCTTGGTGGCAAGGCAGTGTCTTGTGAATATATTGAACAATATTGAGCAGGCTGGCGCCTGGCCGTCGGCCCTCAGCGCGGTCCTGGGTGCTGCTATCCCCAAGGAAGCTGGAGGCAACAGAGTGTTGGGGCTTGCCCCGATGCCGCGCAACATTTGGTCCAAGGTGCGCGCGAAGCACTCAGGTGAATGGTCAGCTGCCCCATCTGCTTTTTGGGACACTGCAATTGCTGGTTCTTCAGCACTCAGAGCGGCATTGATCAGAGCCGTGATGGATGAGGGAGCCAATGCCCTGTCTTTTGAGCATGCGACACTTTTCTTGGATCCGACCAAGTTCTATGACTCTGTGTCTTTTGTGTTGCTGATGCAGGCAGGCTTGAATATTGGCTTTCCAGCTATCATCCTTTTATTGGAAGTGGGCCTTTACTCTTCCCCCAGACTTCTGAAGAAGGGCAAGATGATATCGGACGCCTTGGTGATTTCACGTTCGATCGTCGCTGGCTCTGGACATGGTGCGCCGCTCGCCAAGGTTATGCTCCATCAGCTTCTGGAGGAGGTTCACCGTGCGTGTCCCCCGACTGGATTGTGGAGCTATATTGATGATATCGTCGGTCGTGCTGAGGGGAAAAAGCAGCAGGTGATTGATAATTTGGATGCTTCTGCCGACGCCATGGCCATGGGGCTCAAGAAGCTCAGGCTGAAGATTTCTGACAAACCGAAGCTTGTTGCCAGCGCTGATGAGATTGGCGAGGAGTTACAAAGACGGCTGGCTCGTAAAGGTATCCCAGTTCAGTTCGTGCGCTCAACTGTTGACTTGGGCTCTGGCGCTGCTGCAGGGCGTCGGCGCATGGCACCGCGGATGATGAAACGACGTGCACAGGCTCGGCGGAGGCAGCAAAGAGTTATGCGTTTGAGGCAACTACCTAAGACGAGGTTCATCACCAAGAAGCTCTTCAGCACTGGAGTGTTACCTGCTGCAGTCTTTGGCCATCAGATTATGGGCACCCCTCCTTCTTCTCTCTTGGCTCTGAGGCGTGATGCTGCTGCGAGTGTGGCTGGGACGAAGCGTGGCAGGTGCTTGAATTCTGTATTACAAGCGGTGTTTGGGCTTTCTGATCCTGGCATTGATCTGAGGAAGCAGGTGATCAAGGAGTGGATTGCGCTGTGGCTCTCCCAGCCGATGCTCCATCCTCGCATACGCAAGATGCGGCCGATCACTCTGGCGAAGCTACGGCGTGGCTCTGCTGAGAGACTTGTGGTGAAGTGGAAGGGTGTGCGCGGCCCCATCGCCGCGGTGCAGGCCACGCTCTTGCAGGTTGGCTGGGATCCACAGGGTCCCGATCTCTGGTCACGCCCATTGGCTGATGGAACCATCGATGATTGGCTGTTTCCTGCTTTTGGTGACGAGCAGTTCTCTTCAGCGGTGCCTTCGCATTTTGAGGACATGCTTGGCGCCTTCATGGATGATTGTGTCCAGCTGCAGTGGAAGGAAGCGGCCCACCACGAAGCAGGTTAGGATCTGGCAGCTGGTGCGGACATGACGACGGTGCAGATTGAGCTGAACCGCCTGGCTGCCAGGTCCAAGTTCGACGAGTGGGCCGCCGACATTGCCGTCATCTCGGGGGGCCAGTGGACTCGTGAGCGGCAGAGAGCTGCAGGGTATTCCTGCCAGCCGCTGCGCCCCAGATACAGGGAGCAGCCTGAGACTTTAGTTCATCGCATTTGGCTATGCCCAGCCAACTGCGGACACGATGACTTTTCAAAAACGGATTTTTTGGCCCCCCAGGCCCTCGCGGGCTTTGAGGCCCAGCCTGCCTTGTGGCTTAGGGGAGTGCCCTCGAAGGACCTCACGGTGCCCAGGTTTGTTGAGACTGCGGAAACGGCCCAGGAGGTCCTTCTGGGTGATGGCTGTCTGGACGATTTTTGCTCGGAGCCTGGAGGCCCCCCCTGTGTTTATCTTTGGTGACGGATCTGGGGGGCGAGTTCAGCGCGGACCCCAGACGTAGGCGATGTGGGTCTGCCGTGGTGATGATGAGCCAGGACCCCTCAGCGCCGAACTCTTGGGTGCCTCAGTGTGGTGTAGGACAGGTTTTGTCAGGCCGTCGCCAAACGGTTCCTAGAGCAGAGCTGCAGGCCTTCTGTCTCGCACTGGAGCACACGCACGGTCCGATATGCTATGTTACTGACTGCAAGAGTTTGATTTCTGATTGGCACGGTGGCCGCGCCTCCTCCCCTCGGGGCCCGAACGGGGACTTGTGGGTTCGTGCTGCTCGGGCTCTCCGCTCCCGTGGCCCTGGGGAGGTTTCGCTTTCCTGGACGCCCTCCCACTCGGAGGAAAATGTGCAGTCTGTAACCTCCCTCTTTGATATTTTTATGTGCCAGGGCAACGCCAGCGCCGGCGCCTATGCGGGGGTGGTGGCCCAGTGGTCCTGGGAGTGGTGCGTGGTGGCCCCTCCCCCCTCGGACCGACCTGTGGGACACGACGGCGGCACTGGCGCGTAGGAGGGCCAGAAGGGCTACGATGCTGGCGCTCGAGGTTGAACCTTGGGAAGGGGTCAGGGCTCCGCCAGCGCCCAAGGCCCGCAAGCCCACTAAGTTTGTCCAGGCGATCGGCGAGAGTGCGCACAAGTTTCGCCCGTTCGCTGGTCGCTGGCGTTGCAACGTTTGCAAGGTGATTGTCCCGAGGAGCCAAGTGCTCACTTTCGCCTCGACCCCGTGCCGCGTCCCGACCCCGTCGCCGTCGGATTCGCCTGGCATGCTGGGTCTGAGCCCTGAGTTTGGTGAGGGTTTCGAGGCGATCTCGGGAGAGGCGTGGCGTGGTGCGGTGAAGCTTCAGCCCAGCCGCCGCCTTGCCAGGATGTGTGCGTTTGGGCTGACGTTTTGTCAGCGTTGCGGTTTCACTGCCACGACAGACGGTCGGTGGCTTCAGAAGGAGCGCGCCCCCCCCCCCCCACCCGCAAGGGGGGCGAGAACCTCAGGCGAATTAAAAAGGGTGTTTTTCCGTCTTATCGGGGCCCACCAGTGGCCTTGCGTGAGGCGGCGGCGCTGGGCGCTGCTGCGAGAGCCCTCCCGACCCCCCCTCGTGGAAGCTCTGGGGGTGTGGGCGGAGCCGATAGGCCACTGGTGGAGAGGCCCAGTTTCGATGAGTATGTGGCCCGCTCCTCCGATCGCCCTGTCGGAGAGCTGGCCAACCTGATGTCGGTCTGCGAGGACGCCCCACCCGTGGGCGAGGGCGCGGCTGCTGCCTTCGCTGCCGCCGCCGCCCGCTTGTGTGTGGTGAAGGAGTTTGAGGAGACCGCCGCCCAGCTCGGAGCCCAGGGTCAGGGGCAGACAGTGCTCGCTGGTGCTCGTGTGCAGGGGTTGGGCGGCGGGGGCGTCGACAGCGGTGACAGCGACTGAACTGGCCACGTGGGTGGCATCGCAGCATGATCCAGCATGATCCTCCTCCTCCTCCTCCTCCTCCTCCTCCTCCTCCTCCCTCTCCTCCTCCTCCTCCTCCTCCTTCCTCCTCCTCCTCCTCCTCCGTAGCACTGTTGGCTCAAGATGATGGTGCCTGCGGCGTCCTTCATGGATACCGCTAGTCCGCGGCTTATCCCCAAGCTTTTGCCGCCACAACCACGGGCGTGCGGCAGCCCACAGCTCATCCTGCTTCTCACCTTGGCATTGCAGGCTGCCATACATATCGGCTCGACCGAGCCCTTCATATCGCTCGTCGAGCCCAGCTCCGAGCACTTCATATCGCCCGTCGAGCCCTGCTCCGAGCACTTCATATCGCCCGTCGAGCCCAGCTCCGAGCACCTCATATCCGACGCCGAGCTGTGCTCCGCGTCCCAGGCCTCCGCCGTCGAGCCTAACTCCGAGCACGCCATCCTCGCCGTGAACGTTGCCCGTCTCGAGTTCTGCCGCCAGCATCTCCGCCAACCGCGTATTGGCACCGCAGCCGCCCTGGACATTGGACAGCTGTACAACAGCCGCTCATTGGACCTGCCCTACCATCCGCTACAATGTCGTCAAGCAGTGATGAGAGACCGACGTCCCGCAGCGCTCCGACACGCAGAAGGAAAGAACGTCGCCGCGGACGCCAAGACAAAGATCGAGATGACAAATGTTCCCGCGCCTCAGCTGCCAAGGTTACACTCGACGTCATGGGAGAAGCTGGCGTCGCATCGCAACTCGTACGTGCGTCAGGGAGAGCCTCGGCGCCACCTTCACGTCCTGGTCGCTCGTCTGCGCGCCCGTCTACTCCGCCAACGTTTGCGATGGATGCCGACGACCTTCTACACCGCGGTGATGTCGCTCGCCACGCAGCGGCTGCCCCCGTTCAAGCTCGCGATGGACAAGGGAATGCTCCGCCCTCCCAACCTCTTGCAGTCGAGGCTGCTCCAGCCGCTGGAGGACACCTACATGCAGACCCACTGGCAGGAGATCGCGACCCTTGGCGTGGCCAACACACCGCTGGACGCTCGTCCGCCGTCGGAACCGCCGCCGTCCCTCATGGTTGGGACATGCCAGCCTCAGTCGAAGCTGCTGGAGGTACTGCCGCGCCTGGATCGATCCCAAGCATCCCAGGCTTGCCTCCTGATGTCGAAGCTGCTCTCCAACAAGTCACGCAGACTCAAGTCGAACACGCTGCCGCCACCTTCCAAGCCCAGGCCAACGCTCTTCTCAATGAATCACGTGAAAGCTTTCGCCAAATTCTCGCACAACAAGTCATTGCTACCGAACGCCGAGTGGATGTTCTACCTGATGCCGTCGCACGCACCCGCCGTGAACAGGACCGTCAAGCCGACGAGCAGAAAAAGATGTGGCTGCAGATCGACCAGATGCGTGACACGCTCGCGCTCGCTGAAGCTCAGGCGCCCATCGCGGACCTCACCAAGCTTGCGGACTGGGGCCGTGCCCCCGACCCGACCATCTTCTCCATCGGCTGCCAGCGCCTCATCGCGCCCGACATTCTGCTCAACGACCTGCAGGAGTGGATCGCCTCCGCCAACGTTGACCGCAACGCCGTGGAGTTGCTGGGGGACGAGCCGTCCAGACGCTTCCTTCTTCAAGTCAAAGGAGATCGTGCAGCCGCAATCCCGCGAGCTCTCGCTCTTTCACGTGCCCTACGAGATCCCGCTGACAGGTGGAAGCGCTTTGTTTCCACCGACACGACAGGTGCCCGAGTGGATATCTACCTCAATCCCGGCAAGTCTCCCAAGCAGATCCGCACCGAGATCCAGTGCAAGAAGCTCCTGCAACTGCTCCAGCATCGTTACCCCGACAAGCCATGGAGAGCCATCCGCACCAAGGGCGAGATCCATTGCACCGCCATGCCTGTTGTGCGCCTCGACGTCAAGGGCCAGGCCGACCCCGCCATCCTCGAGTGGAACGAGCACGCGTTCGAAGGCCATCACTTCAACGAAGTGGATCGCGGCGGCGTCCTCACTGCGTTCCAGGCGCTCTTCGCGGACACTGCGTCAGCAACGTGGCGGGTTTAACCATCCCTGGTCGCCTTGGCGACCGAACGAGAACCCCGTCCCCAGCACCTCCATTACTTGGAATGCCAGAGCCCTCATGTGTCACAAGCGCCAGCGCCGCCGACGCAAACAGGCTGCCCTGCTGAAGTACATGCGCCGCCAATGCGTCATCCTCATCCAGGAGGTGCATGGCTCTGAGGCCCTGCTCCGCACGTGGGTGGACACGCAGCCGTGCCCGTACAAGCTCTTCTTCTCCGAGTTCGTCGGCGACGATGACGCCGAGGCCCGCCCTGGCACTGGTGGCGTTGCTACGCTAGCGCCCTGGCTCACACCAATGCAGCTCGAGCAGCCTGCGCCGCACCAACTGCCTACCTTCGTCCACGAGGAGATCGTCATGGGCCGCATCCAGACTGTCTCCATCACCAATGCCGCCACGAACAACTCCGTCGTCATCATGAATGTCCATAACCATGAGATCGATGCTCGCGGCCGCGCCCGAGTGCAACGTGCTTGGCATCAGCATCGCACCTGGGCCGAGGTCGACTACCAGCACCGCACCTTCATCGCCATGGGTGACTTCAACACTGCCAGCCGCCCACCGAACAGCTTCCTGCAGCCCCAGCCTCAGCACGCGCGCCTTGCGCTGGACAACAGCGCCCGTCAGCAGCAGCCTTTCTGGAAAGCACTCTTCGATTCCATGCTCGAAATTGAATCCGACTTACCGACCCGCTTCAACAAGTCCGACTTCTCCGCCTCAGCGATCGACCGCGTTTTCATCAGCTTGCCGTCCCGTGCCATGCTCGAGCTCACATCGCAGATCAACATTGCACACGACCCTGCCATCCTGTCCGACTCCTTCCTCAGCGACCATGCGATCATCTCCTACACC
This sequence comes from Prorocentrum cordatum, assembly GCA_963575745.1. Classification (NCBI taxonomy): domain Eukaryota; class Dinophyceae; order Prorocentrales; family Prorocentraceae; genus Prorocentrum; species Prorocentrum cordatum. The sequence goes on along the minus strand of CAUYUJ010020810.1, from coordinate 136,670 downwards.
ATTGGCATCAAGCCGCGCACGCCGACGAACGATCAGGCTATCCCCCCCGCGATCTTCCGCGACCCGAGCTACGCCAAGTACCTGGACCAACTGATCACCCACACCAAGACCCAGCACGTTCCCATCCAGAACCGCTGGCGCACGCACAAGCGCCTCATGGTCGAAGCCGCGAGGCTCGTTCGCGACGACCGGGTCAGCTCCATCGGGGACGGCAACAAATCCAACCATGCCGACGGACGGGTCCCCACGGCGCGCTCGATCTCGCGCTCGGTCTGGCGCCAGGATGTTGCTCTCGCTCGCCGCCTACAGTCCACCGCCGACCTTGGCGCCAAGTACCTCTCGATCACCGACGGCCTCATCGCGATCACCAACCAGCCCGAGTTCGCTGACATGTCAGCCTCGCTCCACCGCGACTTCGAGGCTCGGCAACGCTCTCTGGCGCAAAGAGCGGCCCAGCGCCCCCCTGGTGCGGCAGGGGCCCTCGAGCCCGAGAAACTCCGCCGAATCTTGCGCGCCTCGCAGAGGCGGGCTCTCCTGTGGGCCCCCTGGAAGCGTCGTCTGGTCCTCCAGGGCATCAAAATTTCGGGCCCAGATGGCCCCCCTGGGGTCGCCAGAGAGAGCTGCGATATGGCTGACGCCCTTCGCACCTACTGGAAGCCCGTCTTCGCACATAAGCTCGTCGACTCCGTCAAGGTCAAGCAGTACATCGCCGAGCACATGCCGCTGGGGGCCACCATCGACGTGGGCGCGCCGACCAAGAAGCAGATCCGCGCCTTCCTGGCTCGCACCTCTCCGTCGGCCCCTGGTCCTGATTGCCTTCCTTATCGCGCCTGGCTCGCACGCGACTCGTCGCTGGACCTGCTCGAGGACCTCTCGTTCCACCTCTGCTCGAACGCCAATTTCATCCACGACCTGAACGACTCTGACTTCGCCTTCCTGCCGAAAGGGGGCAACCTCGTCGGCGAATTGCAAACCGACAGGGCGCCCGAGGACACGCGCCCGCTCTCGCTCAAGAACACTGATATTAAGGCCATCGCTGGCGCCGCCAACTTTCTCCTCAAACCCGCTGTGGCAGAGCGGACTCACAAGGCACAACAGGGTTTCGTAGTCGGCCTCAACTTCACCAAGCACATTGTCATTCTTGACGCCGAGATGCGTTGCGCTGGGATACGTCCAGATGCTGCTGATCACCATCCTGTCTTCACCAGCTTCGACTTCGCGGCGGCGTTCCCGTCTTTGGGTAGGGTCTGGCTCTTCGCGGCTCTCGAGCGCTTCGGGGTTCCCATCGGCCTCATGAGCCTCTTCCGCAACATGTACCACGCTCCGAACAGCTTCCCCAAGGTCGACGGGATCCGCCACTTCATGTTCGCCATCGAGTCGGGCGTCGCTCAGGGCTGTCCCGCCAGTGGCTCTGCTTGGGCCATCGCGATGGACCCGCTCGTCCGCCACCTCGCCTCCTTCATCGAGCACCCCGACGGCACGCCCGACTTCGACAAAGGCTACCTCGGGGTCTGTGCGGACGACACCGGCCTGCTCACATTCTCGTTCGACACGCTGCGCAAGGCATCTGAGCCTTTTTCTGCCGCCGAGGAGCTCGCCCTTCTCGCCCTCAAACCACGCAAGTGTGTAATAGTGCCCCTGTGGGCGCCTGTCTCTCCTGCCACCACAGCCCAAACGAAAGCGCTCCTGACCGACCCTTGCCCTTCCTGGGGTGGCTTCACGATTTCGGGGCGAGCCAAGTACCTCGGGACCTTCCTTGGACCGTCCTCCTCCCTTGCCCTTCAATGGCTCGCCCCAGGGCAAAAGTGGTGGCAGCGCAGTAATTTGCTAAATCTTGTCCAGTCTGGCAGCGACGCCACTGTCCGCCTATATAACACTTCTGTCCTGTCCACGCTCAGCTACGTTGCTCAGTTCTTCCCGCTCGACCCCAAGATTGCTCGCCGTGAACTGTATGTCTTCCACGAAATGCTCAGCATTCCGCCCAACTCTTTTCGTGAGGTAGATCTCATTTCGATGGCGGAATGGAGCCCGCCACTTGTCCTTCGTTCAGCTCAAGTCACATGTGCTGCGGCGGCCATTCGTGCAGCCACTTTCACACTCAGTGGAGAATGGGAACCGTTCCTCCACCGCCTGCGAGACACCGCCTGGGAGGAGAGCACGATCCAATCCTTCCCTCGGTGGGAAGCTGGGCGCTGGTCCCCCCCCTTCTGGGAAGAGGCCTCGCCCATCGTGCAATTCTACCATGCCCTGTCTAGCGGGCAGCGTGTCTCGCCATTTACCGCAGCAACCGTGGCCCTGGCGAACCGCGCCGCACGAGCGGAAATTCGAGAGGCACCCGACGCCGACCCGCCGCGTCGCCCGAAGGTTCAGAGGGCGGTCGCACTCGCGTTGCAGCGTGCCTTTTTCTCGTCGCCGTCCACAGTCACCCTCGCGAAGCGCCTTGCAGCGTGGGGCCTTCAGAATACGCCGCCGCCCCCTGAGCTCGCCACCCGCTGGACTACTCTCGCGAAAGCGCTTGGAGAGGTCCGTCCCAGCTGGCGCTGGGCGGTTTTCAAAACGCTCAGTGGCGGGTGGACGACCGCACACCGCATGCATGTACTAGCTCAGCGCTCGTGTGTATTCGGTTGCCCGAACGCACCCGATTCTCTTCCTCTCTACCTCTCCTGCTCCGTCCTCCTGAGCCTCCTCTGGTCCCCCGACCCCGCTCCGCTCCTCAGCACATATACATCGTGGGGCTTAGGCCCTGCAGCAGCGTACCCTTCCGAACCTGCCAGCGACCTCTCGTTGCGGCAGACGATTCGCAGGGTTGCGCTTGCTTTCCACATGCACAACAAAATGAAGCAACACGCAGCGCCGTCGCCAGCAAATATTGCTGCAGCGATGGCCGCAGCGAGATCACTCCTGTGGCGTTGAGCCGCTGTCTGCCGTCTCACGCCTTGCCTCACTATCTAGGCAGGCTTGCGCGTGGGCTGGGCTGACAGACGTGGCCGCCTCAAGGTACGTTCACTCCTCCTCCTCCTCCTCCTCCTCCTCCTCCTCCTCCTCCTCCTCCCTCGCCCTCTCCTCCTCCTCCACCTATTCCTCCTCCTCCTCCTCCTCCTCCTGCTCTCCTCCTCCTCCTCCTTCCTGCTCTTCCTCCCTCCTCCTCCTCCTCCTCCTCCTCTCCTCCCTCCCTCCTCCTCCTCCTCCTCCTCCTCCTCCTCCTCCTCCTCCTCCTCCTCCCCCTCCTCCTCCTCCTCCCGTCGTGCCTGGTGTGCCCAATGCGCGCGGGCGGGGGCGGGCGTGACCTGAGGCGCTCTTTGAGGGCCCGGCCGCGACCCCGCCTAGCACTCTCACTGACTCCACCACGGCGCCGTGCGCGAGGCCGCGGCCCCGCGCTCGGTACTTTGACCGGCTCCGCCGCGTCGCTGCGCGCGGGGCCGCTTCCGCCAAGACGCGCGCGCGCGCGCGCGGGCGCCCCCGCTGCGCCGCCCCGCGCCGCCGAGGGAGCCCCAGCAATCCGACGCGCCGACAAGAAAATGTGAGCGGGCGGCCTTGGGCAGTTCTCGGCCTCCGGGGGCCCTCGCCGGGCCTCGGGGGCGTTAGCACACGGATTCGGGACGACAGACGGGCCCCAGGGAAGTGTCGGGCCGAGCGAAAGGGGGGGGATAGGGAAGGGGGGGTTTTACGAAATCGGCTGCATGCAGCTGGTTTCGGCCCCGCCGAGGGGCCCATTCCTCGATACATGGCCGCCTCCGGCGCCGGGAGGCGCCGGGAAAATCAGCTACAAGAGCTGATTCTCAACCCCCCCCTTTGCTGTCCCCCCCTTTCGCCTGGCCCGAAAGTGGTCCAGACCTCCTGGGCCCACGCATCGAAAGATTTGGAGCAGCCGGATATCTGGGGAGATCGGTGCGCTGTTCCCCCTTTCCCCTCGTGACCTGCGGGCCGCGATCCCGCAGGCCACGCTTGCCTGGTGCGCGTAGGCGTGCGTGCGTGCGCGTGCGCTGTGGGACCCAAACCGATTCTTGAGGGCCCGGCCGCGACCCCGCGCTCAGCACTCTTACTGACTCCGCCGCGTCGCCGCGCGCGGGGCCGCTGCCGCCAAGGAGCGCGCTCGTGGGCGTCCCGCGTCGCGTCGCGTCGCGCGCGCGTGGGCGTCCCCTTTGCGCTGCCCCGCCCCGCCGCGGATCCCCAGAGAGCCGACGCCCCGAGGAAGTTGGGGCGGCCCGTTTTGGGGTCGGTTTTTCGGCCCGCGGGGGCCCTCGCCGGGTCTCGGGGCCGTCAAAGAAGCGATGCACGACGAGAAGCCGGCCCCGGGGCAGTGGTCCAGACCGACGGCGCCCACGCATCAGCAGAAATGGCCCCGCCCCGCCACGGACCCGGTGAGGGGCTGGCGCGGGTCCCCTCTGCTCACCTTTTGCTCTCGGGTCCGTCCTGGGCGCCCTGCTGAGCCCTGCGGCATCGCGGGCGTGACTACCAGACGGCCGCGTGGCTTCGCTGCCCCGCTCGAGACGCCATTTATATACACGCACATGCAAACATATATATATATATATATATATATATGTGTATGTGTGTGTATGTATGTATTTAGGTAGGTCTGTAGGTAGGCAGGCCGGAAGGTAAATATGCATGTACGTACGTATGTATGTACGTATGTATGTATGTATGTATGTATGTATGTATGTATGTATGGATGCATGCGAATTATATAAATGCGCCAGGTGGAACTTCGCCCAGGCGTGTCCCGGCGTAGATTTTCGCGACGGTGTTGCCAGTTCGCCGCTGGAGGAAAGTGTGTGTGCATGTGGTGAGTCGTCGTCGTCCTCCTCGTCGTCGTCGTCGTCGTGGTCGTCGTCGCCGCCGCCGCCGCCGCGTCGCGTCGCGTCGCGTCGCGTCGCGTCTCGTCGCCTCTCGTCCTCCTCGTCATCGTCGTCTTCCTCGTCGTCGTCGTCGTCGTGCACGGTCTCCGTTACTTTCGCCCTGATTAGTAGGTCGACCCTGCCAAGTCAAGGGTACCCTTGCGTCCTGTGTCTCGCGACCCATGCCTCCTACATTCCTGTGGCAACGTGGCCATCAGAAGGGTCTTACTCGAGTCGGAGATCGGCTACATAATCGACCTGCCCCAGATTTGATGTCTTCGTCGAGTCCACGACAACAAGTCCACGACAACACATATAATGTTCCGTAGATCTACGAACATTATACATGTGTTTCGTGGATTTGACGGAACAAACATTGGATACATTAATTGTGTAGTCGACTTTACCTTCGACTTGTTTCCTCTCGCGTGTCCTGCTCACTGAAATCCGAATATAATCTGTTTGCGCAACCTCCGCTCCACGGTCTCGTGCTGGACCAGTTTGTTTGGGGGGGCGTTGGGCGGTGCCAGGCCGGCGCCGTGGGTCGCGTCTCCCACTTCGGGCGCGGAGCAGCCCGAGCCGTAGGCCGCTTCTGTCCGTGATCAGTGGCAGCGATGGGGGGGGAATAGGCTTAGGGGGGGACGCATCGACCCCCAACCGCCCATCGATCGCCGATATGGGCCCGGTAGCTCCAACCTGCCCTGGAAGGTGCGGATTCACCATCGGGGCCCATCGCCGATCTATGCGATGTATCGCCGATTCCAGGTCGATGTTTCCCCCCTATGCCAGTCCCGCCTTATCGTTGCCCCTCATGTGAGGATAGTCCCGAAGGCCTCGCGCGGCGCGCAGCAGTTGTAGCATCCAGCTCGCGCGTCCGACCCGTCAGATCTGAGACGACGTCCGCGCGGCGACGCTCCGACGCAAGTCCGGCGTACACCCAGCGTGCATCCGACGTCGATCCGACGTGGGTCCGAGGAGGAGGAGGAGGAGGAGGAGGAAGAGGAGGAGGAGGAGGAGGAGGAGGAGGAGGGGGAGGAGGAGGAGGAGGAGGAGGAGGGGGGAGGAGCAGGAGGGAGAGGGGGAGGAGGGGGAGGAGGAGGGGGAGGAGGGCCCCAGACCTGGGCGGTCGTGGTGGAGCGGCTGGTCTGTGTCTACGGCGACGCCAAGTGCGACGTGGCGCTGTATCTTCAATGTGCGTGCACTCTCGCGTTTGACGAGCTTTCAGTCGCCAGCCCAGATGCTCGAGCAAGGATCCCAGCCACCCACCCGCAGCTTATCGGCAACACTCAACTTGCGAAGCGACGCGAGGACCCTTATCATGCAGATCCATGACTCGGGAGGGCGGTTGTCGGAGGTGACTGTGCTACGAGCAACGACGAGAAGATGATGATGACGGTGATGATGGTTATGATGATGATGATGATGATGATGATGATGATGATGATGATGATGATGATGATGATGATGATGATGATGATGCTGATGCTGATGCTGATGCTGATGCTGATGCTGATGCTGATGCTGATGATGCTGATGATGATCATAATTATGATCATGATGATGCTGTTGATGATCATGATGATGCTGATGATGCTGATGATCCTGATAATGATGCTGATGATGGTGATTCTGAGTATACTGGTGATAGCGATGGTAATGATGACGATGATGCTGCTGCTGATGATGAGGCTGATGCTGACAATGGTGATGATAAGCAAAATAAGGATGGTGATGATGACGATGATGATGCTGATGCTGATGCTGATGATGCTGATGGTGATCATACTTATGATCATGATGATGCTGATGATGATCATGATGATGCTGATGATGCTGATGATCCTGATAATGATGCTGATGATGGTGATTCTGCGTATACTGGTGATAGTGATGGTAATGATGACGATGATGATGCTGCTGATGATGATGAGGCTGATGCTGATAACGATGATGATAAACAAAATAAGGATGGTGATGATGACGATGATGATGATGATGATGATGATGATGATGATGATGAGGATGAGGATGAGGATGAGGATGATGATGTTGATGATGACGTCGATTATGATGATGATGGCGATGCTGGTACTTTGTACGAATGATGATGCTGATAATGATGATGATCATCAGGTTCATGATGACGATGATGATGCTTATGAAGATCATGACAAGTATGCTGATGGAGATGATGCACGCCTGGGCCGCCGGGCCGCCGGCCAAGGTCTTCAACGAGCACGCGCGCGAGCTGATCACGGCGGAGTCCGCCCTCGGCCTGCTGCAGGCCGCTCCCCCGGCGGCGGCGGTGTCGACTTCGACGGCGGCGGCGGCGGCGGTGGCGACTTCGACGGCGGCGGGGTGGGCGGCGACTTCGGCGGCGGCGGCGGCGGCGGCGAGTTTGGCGACGGCGGCGGCGGTGGCGGCGGCGACGACTTTGACGACGGCGGCGGGTGTGACGACGGCGGCGAAGGCGACGGCGGCTGTCACGGCGGCGGCGGCGGCGGCGGCGCCGACGCCGACGACGACGACGACGATGGCGACGACTTCGGCGACGACCTCGACGGCGGATGCGGCGACGGCGACAACATCGACGACGGCGGCGGCCACGACTTCGAGGACGGCAGCAGCGGCGGCGACATCGGCGGCGGCGGCGGCGTCGACGACTTCGGCGACGGCGGCGGCGGCGATGACTTGACGACTGCGGCGGCGGCGACGACTTCGACTGGCAACTTTCCAGATGGATCATTTCGTGTTCCAATTGAATGTGGTTCGGATCCCTCCAGCAAAGATCGGGATGAGTTCAACGAGTATTACACCATAGCTCACTTTCCGCCCCCAGGGAGCAGGATATCTAAGGGTAATTGAACATATGTGGGCAAACCTGCGCTAGCGGCAGAAACCTATATCGAAAATGCAACACTTGCCTGATAAGTGCATCTTCCGTCAGCGCGGTTACCGCGTGCCCTCGGTATTGTTTTTTTTTGCACCGCTTCCGATGCACACGTTGGTTTGGGTATGCGGTTGACGCTTTAGTTGTGATCGCCGCTTGTTCACATATTTTTTGGTAGATGCTTGACGTTTTGCACAAGATTTCAGAATGCCTGAGTGCAGACTTTGTGTTCCTATGGTGGTGGACGCGTTTCAGTGCGGGACTCCCCGAACGTATTGTTTTCAGCTCAGCAAAACTCAAGTCGGGGGGGGGGAGAGAGGAAGGGGAGAGGGAGGGGGGGGAGAAGGAGGAGGAGGAGGGTAAAGGGTGGGGGAGGAGGGGGAGGGGGAGGAGAAAAAGGAGAAGGAGGGCAGGAGGGGGAGTAGCAGGAGCAGCAGTGGCAAGAAGAGGAGGAAGAAGTCTTTCTCCTCTCCTCACGCGCCGGGCCGCGGCCGCGGCGGTCCCTGGGCGTCCTTGCCTGTCGTACCGCTCAGCTGAGAGCCTGGCGGTGCGGGGAAGGCCCTCGCTCCCCTCCCCCATTCCCCCCGTCCCCCTCTCTCCTCCTCCTCCTCCTTTCCCTCCGCCGCCTCCTCCCCCGCCTTTTACCCCTCCCCTTCCCTTCTCCCTCTCCTCCTCCCCTCCTCCTCCGCCTCCTCGTCGCCCTCCTCCTCCTCCTCCTCCTCCTCCTCTCCCTCTTCCCCCTGGAATCCGTGGTTACCCTGGGCGAGGTCGAGTCGTAGCCCCAAGTTGACTGGGATATCGCTCCCCAGAGCTCTCGCGCTCGGGACGCAGGGTTTTCCTCCAAGCATGCTGGATCCGTCTGCATTCGCACTTCTCGTGAGCACACTCAGTTCGGTATCGCTACCACTTTCGTGAAGGGCTGTCCCCGCCAGCCCAGGCAAAGCGGCAAGCTCGCAAAAGCTTGAGACTCCTCCTCCTCCTTCCTGGTGTATCCCTTTCCGCCTCCACCTCCCTCCCCCTATCTCCCTCTTCCCTCTATTTCTCATCTTCCTTGTACCTGACTCGACCTCCCCCGTCCTCAGGGCCACTACTAGCCGTTACCTGACGAATCAGATGAGGGCCTTGATGGCATCCATCCGGACAACGTCCTTGCCCGCCTCCTTGAACAATTCGCCGACGAAGGAGTAGATGGCTTTCGACGCCGTGCTGCTGGTGATGAAGCTCTTGCGGATGCCGTAGTTCAGCGAGTCGCCCTGCCCGCACGTCTCCACGATCAGCCAGCCCATAGGCACATAGACCATGCTGCTGGATGTCTGCACCACCTTCTTCATGATCAGGCCTCCCTCCTTTGCGGCCTTCAGGGCGGCGGCGTCCATCTTAGGGATCTTCTCGATGGTGGCGGACCTGCTCTCGGCAGCGAGCATCTTCAGGCCCTCCGGGCAGCCCTCCTTGGCCAGGGCCTGAAAGAGGGAATCAGTCTTGATGAAGAGGCACCGCACCCGTCCAGTTGCGAGAACCCTGAGGATCGCAGCGCAGTTGGGCGCGAACCCTGTGAACTCCATCTGCTCCTTGTACCCGCACTTCCAGATTGTGTTCATGAACGCGGAGCCGCCGTCGACACTTTTGATGTCCACACTGGGCGGCTGCCACTTCTGAAAGAGCTCCGTTGCCTCGGTCAGGCCGCCCCCAGTTTCCTTGCCAGACCCCTGCAAAGGTTTCTGGCTCCTGGAGTCCTGCTTCCCCCGGAACTCAACTGCCCACCCTGCCAACTCCTTCTGGAGGTTTTGATTGCCCATGAGGAGCGTAATGTCAGTGTGCTCAGGCACGGTGAACGGCAAGTCCCAGGCATCGGCCTCCTTGGAGGGAATCTCCTTGACCTCATCGGCATCGTCGATCTCATCCCACACTGCGAGGAAGATAGGCGCGACAGTGGCAGGCGCCTTGATAGCTGGCTTGTTCGCGGCCTTGATCCTCTCCGCCGCTTCCTTCGCGTCCTGCTTGACCTTCGCGATGGCATCCTGCTGCTTCTTCTTTTCCGCCTCCCTTTCAGCTTTCTGCGCTCGCTTCTTCTTCGCGCCTAGGTGGCTCTCGATGTACCCGCAAGTGTCCCTGACAGCACAAAGCACGTCGTTGGCGATTGCCAAGCACACGTCCCAGGAGGCGACCAACTCGGTGAGCTCATCAGGCGTGTTGCATTCGAACAGCTCCTCATCGCAGATGGTGTGCATCTCAGTCAGCGTTTTGATGTCCTTCGCTTCGCCTGCGAACGGTTTCCTGGCCTTCTCCCGCTCGGCCAAGTCCTTCAAGGAAATGCTCGTCATCTCAGTGTCACCCAGAGGGGCCGCTCTCTCCCCGCCGGGCGTCGAACTCCCGCCAGTGCTTGGAGGCGTTGTGGATGCAGCCGAAGGGCCATCAGAGATGCCGAAGAGCTTGATGGGTTGGTTTAGCCCCTTCCACTTGATGGCAAGCTGCCAGCGGAACTGCAGACTCCTGATGTACGACACCAACGACTTGTCGTCATTCTTGTCAGCCTCGGAGATTTGCTTCAGCTGCTCGATTACCTGCTGCACCTTAATGTTGTCCGTCGCGTACAAGGCGTCCAGCTTACCGAGTTCCGCCGCCATTGAGGTGTGGAGCTTCGGGGCATCGCGTTCGGGCACGTAGACCTTGGTGCTCTTGAGTTTCTTCGAACTTGATGGCCCAGCTCCAGAGTCGGCTCCTGAGCCGTCGGCGCTGCTCGACGTTGCCTCCATCAAGTTTTTCCTCTTGAGCGCCTGCTGCACCTCCAGGTTGGTGTGGAAGAACGAGTCTGCTCCTGAAATCGTGGCTTCCCGCACGAACTCTTTGAGCGAGGCCGTCTCCTCGCCTGACATGTTCTTAACCTCCTGGCCTTTCTCCTTCAACTGGTGCCCCTGGCCCTTCCTGGAGCCCCATTCCCGTTCAGCGCCCACAGGGATCCATAGTTGTTTCCGACCACGGAAGCCCAGGAAGTCCCTGTCGACCCTGGGGTTGTCATCCAGCTCCGTCCACCACTCTTCCTCCTCCTGTTCTGTGATTCCAAGCGTGCCATCGCAATACTTGTGGAATGCCTGTCGCGTCATGGGCTTATCCTTGGCCCTGTTGGTGCTGAAGGTCTCGTTCGACGTGGTCTTCTCGTACTGAGTGGTCTGGACCAGGTTCTTCCGGGCGTACTTCTTGTCGGAAGGGTTGGCCTGAGCAGGCAAAGATAATCGCATTGAGGTTCCTAGGGCGCGAGGGGGGGGGTCCCAGGAACCACATGGCAATGGTGGTGAGTGCTAGGCTCCAGACACCGTCGGTAAATCCTGAAAGTCTGGGGATCAGGGAAACAACAGTTATGTTCTGGACGGCCCTGGACCAAGAACAACACATACCCACCAGCATCCGATTCGGACTCGCACCCTGAAACCTCGAGCGAACACATGGTGGAGAGGAGACACTCGAGTTGGCCCTCCAAGCCTTCGCAAACTCATTGACCTTGTCGGCCAACTGCACGTCGTTGAACTGAGCGTCCTGCTGGAGCTCGAATGGGGGTTAGGGCTGCTGTGCCTTATGCCCCAAACCCCACCCGACAACCTACCTACACTTGACACCAAATGGGCCGACGAGGATGGACCCATACTTATTGCCATTGTCACACCTCGCTCCTTCCACTCCTGCTTCGTCTCCGAGGTAGCCTTGGGGGACCTCGACAGCTTCCACTCCAGCGTGTCGTGGTACCGCTTGTGCATCTCGCAGAACTTAAACTTCTCCAGGCGCTCAAGGCCGCAGCAGATGCAGTACTTGATCAGTTCCGCAGCGGCTTTGGCAGCAGGCTTTCTAGGGCCACGGCCTCCTCTGCCGCCGCCTCTCCCGCGGCCACCGCGGCCGCGGCCACCGCGGCCGCCCTCGGGGACGGCCTCCGGGGGCGGGACGGCAGACAGATCCATCTCGTCCTCGCCGAACATATCAGCCATGGCGTGACGGCGTGGCCCGGGTGAGCGGAAGCAAAGGGGGGCCTCGACGAAATGGATTTCGGAGTCCCGCGTGCGCCTCACGCATGCGCAATGCGAACTGAGCAACAACAGCAATTACAGAATGGCACAAGCTGCTCTGCAATCGATTGGAGGCCACTTGAGGCCCTCTTGAGGCGACGCTTCAACCCGCAGGTCGCCCCCCTCGGATGTCCTGAACGTTGTGGGAGCACGAGGGGAGGCGAGGTTGAGGGGAAGACGCATTAGTAGGAGGAGGAGGAGGAGGAGAAGGGAGAGGGGCATGATGAGGGACGAGCCCCCCTTCCTGGCCATCGTTCAATTGTGCCCCAGCGGCCTGCCTACTTTGCACTCCCACGAGTCCCAGGGGGGGCCACAGGGGGTGACTCAGAGGAAGCATACGGCACTCGCCCATGCGATCAAAGCAGCAACGGCAATGTATCTCAAGACGTTTCAGCGCGCCGCCTGATGTGCCATATTTTCCTCTGACTAAGTCGGTCTGAGCCTGAGCTGCTTCGCCGCCTGCCGGGCAGTATGCCGTCGATGCGGCGGCGGCGGTGGCGAGGGCATGCTCCTCTAGCAGCTTGGCCCCCTCGACCCTCACTACGTTGCTGAACACGTACACTGCCCACGCAGCAAGAGCTGAGATGCACATGCCGTTGCCAGACAACTCCTTCAAGTTACTCTCGGACAGGCTCTCGAAGAGGGGCTGCACGCGGCTGTGGTAGCGCGACTGCATCCCCTCAAGGACGTGGAACCCTTGGGCGGCGAGATGCTCAAGGCCTACTGCAGCTCTTCGCAGTCGCCAGGACCAGATGCATCCATGCTTAAGCTGGCATGGGAACTCCGAGCCGTGAGTGGAACGGGTGTTCGGCCAGTGGTCCAAGTCGGCGATGAAGTCCTCGCCCCACTGCCCTGCATCCTTGATGCGCTCGTAGTCCCTGTGCCTCTCACGATTGCCAGCGCATACGGTTTCTAACATGTCGTCGCCGTCTATGGGGACGTCATCCACGTTGTCGATGTGAAAATGCCGTGCTGCAAACAGTTTCGCTCCAACCCGCTTCAGGTAGTCCGGGCTGGCATTCATGTAGATTGTGCCGTCGCTCACAACCCTGGCGCCGAAGAGCTCCTCAAACTCCTTCTGCACCAGCTCGTGGCTCTCTGGGCCGATCCACTTCAACCGATCACGGCAGCATCCGAATGAGAATACCCTTGGGCGGTGATGGGGTTCGCCTTGTTGAAGAGGCCCCCACTGAACCCACACAACATGGAGCCACGGACCCATCGGCTCTGCAAGCTTCTGCTGCACTGGGAAACTCTTCGCGCACTCCTGAAAGAAACAATCCTCCTCGCCAAGCTCCGTGAACCTGATCCTCTGCGCAACCCAGATATTGTTTACTCGTTCCGATGAGTGGGAGTACTCCTTCAGCTTACCGAGGGACACAGGGCTCCAAGCTACGCAGGTGTTCCCTGCCCAGTTAATGCGAAGCTTGCCCACATCGGATGCGTTCTGGTGTGGATTCGTTGGGCACAGGCGCTCGTGTTGCAAACACCACGTGCGCGAGCACGCTGGCCACGCCCACTGCCTGTTCTGTATCAGCCACTGGAGCATATTCTTGTAGCTGCCCTCCGCCTGCTGGCGCGCCACATTGATGTCCTGGTTGACGTCGGCTGCAGGCTCCATCATTGTCAAACAGCTTTTGGCCTCGTCTGGCAAGCTGTCCTCTATGTCGCCCAGCACGCAAGACGCCCCTCCATCCAGATTGCGCGAGATCCACTTCAATGCATGTCGAGGCACCGAGGCATTATCGCATGACCTTTTGAATTCGAACATGGTCTTCTGAGCCCAGGGTTCCCCCGGGATGGCGTAGGGAAGACCTTTGCTGAGTTGCCAGCACATCTCTCTCGACATCTCGCACCCTGAGTAATCGCCAGTGTTGATGGTACCTGGTGCCAGCAGCATTCGCCAGCGTTCAACGCTCTCTGGGCATCGCTCAGCAACTCGCCGCCAATGCCGCTCTGGCCAAAGAGCGAACTCGCTGAGGCTACCAGGTCCTGGGGGCACGCCAGTCTTGAACCTGTGGGCGTGGTGGAACGGCTTGGACGTCAGAAGAGCGTCGAAGTCATCCTCGCACAACGCGGCAGGCCGAAGCCTTTTTTGTCCACCGCTCCTGCGCATGGTGCGCTTCAGGCCCCAACGCCCCAACCTGGCACATCGCACTTCAGAGTACGATATGTGCAGACACGCCTGGAGCAGGGCAAGCGAAGCCGCACGCGGCCCTGAGCCCAAATGAATACGGAGGAATGGAGAGGGGGCGGAAAGTATCTGGGGAGAGCAATGGCACTAGCTGAGAGCGGTTCTGCACTTGGCGCTATCTCCGGGTGGCCCTGGACGAAACGTTTCAGTTGTCGTCGTTCGTTGTGGTCGCCGCCCTCCTCCTCCTATTCCTCCTCCACCTCCTCATCATCCTTCCCTTCCCCCTCCTCCTCTTCCATGGGCCTTATCCTTATCGGTGTCCTCCTCCCCCTCCTCTCGTTTAGGGCGCCAGGAGAGCCACGTGCAAGACCAGCGCTCTGTGCACATCCCTCCTCTCTGTCGCCTCCCGTACCCCTTCCCATCTCACCTTCCCCTATCCTCGGATGGGCTCTTGCCAGCGCGTGCTGGTTTGAGCCCTAGGACGTCAGCACGAGTGCGCTCAGGGGAGTGGGAGGGGGGCGTTGGCCAAGCCTAACTGCACGGATCCCACCCCTGTGGCTCACATTGTGCCGCACCGCTCGGTTTGGTACGGAGTCGCTCGTTTCAGGTCGGATAAGGTCATTTTGAGCTGATTCACGACGCCATACTGGTTTTTAGGCCTGTTTGGGGCGGATTGGCCCAGGATTGCCAATTCCTTGGGATCCGTTCATTTCTCCCGAATCTCCCGAGTTTCCCGAGTCTCAAACTCGTGAGCGTTAGGTTGCCCGGGGGACTTATGCAATTTTCGCTTCTGATTTAATAGGATTTCCTGAATTCCGAAGTGGTTTTGAGCCCTTAGACCTCGCCTGAACTGGTCGTTTTTCATGGTTTTGGACCTGTTTGGGGGCCCAATTTTGCATTCGCCGCCGGGCAACCATATAGTTCCCGAGTCTCCCGAGTCTCCCGAGTCTCCTGAGTCTCCCGAGTTTGGGGGGGATGCGATTTTGATGTTTTTTGTTGGTTTTGCTGGTTTCAGGGGTATTAGCACGTTATCGGCTCCATGGGCGGCGTTTCAGGGGTATTAGCACGTTATCGGCTCCATGGGCGGCCTTTCCATGCCGTAATCTCAGCGTTCGCCCGTTTTGTTATGTTCTGGGCTTGCTCCGTGCAAGAATTCACCACCCCGTTGTTTCACGCATCCGACTCGGCCTCCGACGCCCCAGTGGAAGAGAGGGCCACCGACGCTCAAGGACAGGAAGGGGATCCAGAGGGTGGAGGAGAGAGGAGAGGCAGAGGGCGGCGGCCGCACGGCCTCGTCGAAGCAAGCCTCGAAGTTGGCGAGCACGAGTCGCCTCGCCGCCGGAGGAGGGGAGGAGGGGCGAGACGAGGGCACCCCACGACACCAGCAGGCCTTTTTCGGATACCGTCCAGGACCCTCCTGTGGGGGCATCGCCAGAGCCTCAAGAACGCCCTGAGACAGCTATGAGAGGGCGCAACGGTATCCTACCAAGGAGCCTTGTGGGCCCCCCTCCGAGAGGGCCCTACGAGGGTTCCAAGAGGGCCGCAAGAGGGCCTCCAGAGAGCTCCAAGAGGGCACTAAGAGGGTCTCACAAGTGGGCGATCGACTTATCACGACAGCCGTGTCGTCGTGTCGTCGTCGTCGTCGTCGTCGTCGTTCCCATGGAACGGCACGCCCCCGTGTTAACAAGTTTTGTCCCCCTTGGCGGCGGTGGCCGTCGTCGTCGTCTTCGTCGCCGGGCCATCTCAGGGATTACCAATACGGCTTGGGAGGGCCCAAGACGATTCCAAGATGGCCCCAGGAGGGCTCCAAGAGGGACCCAAGAGGAGTCACAACGACGTGTGGTACAATCCTACACTGGGGCCGCCTTGATTGTGCATCCGCCTCCTCCAGCTCCTCACCCTCCTCCCCTTGCCCCCTCATTCTCATCTATTACCTCATCCCCCTCAGTGGTATCATACTGCATATCCACATCTCAGTCTTGCCCTCCTCATCCGTCCTCATCCTCATCCTCTTCGTGGGCCGGGTGGGTCGAGCGCGCGCCTGGTCGGGCACCGAGAACGGCGCCTGAGGTTGGAGGGGGGTCAGATGAATTGGGCGAGGGAGAGGGAGGGTAAGGGAAAGGCAGGGGAGGTGAGAGGGAGGGAGGGGAGGAGGATAACGAGTCAGGGGAGGGAGTGAGAGAGGGAGGAGAGGGAAAGGGAGAAGGCAGGGGTACGGAAAAGGAAGGGAATGGCAGGGGAAGAAAGGGGAAGGGGAGGGGAAGGGGTGAGGCGAATGGGACTGGGTGGAGGAGTATTGTTTTGACGCATGCCACCTGCTGGCACTCAAGGGTCGCAGGCCGCGACCTCCAACTCGGCGAGCTCGCCGATCAGGTCGTTGTTCCAGTCGTCCACGACCTGCTCCCACTTGTCCTTGTGCTGCGGCTTGTTCGCGCAGCCCCCGCCCATGCAGGCCCAGTGCAGCAGGCGGCGCTGCACTCCTTCGGCACCGCCATCCGACTTGGCAGTCTGGTTCTTGGTGCACTTGCCATTCGCGTTGTGGCCAGCCCTCCTGCAGTGGGCCTGCCACCCCGTGAACTCGCCCGAAATCTTGTGGAAGGTCTTGTACAAGCTCACGTACCTGTAGTACTTGTTGCCCAGCCCGTCCTCGCGGTACACGAACGGGGGGTCGGCATCATCACCGCTGTCCGCGCTGCCGTCGTCGTCCTCCTTTTCGCCGCTTGTCGAAGAGGCAGATGATCCTGTTGTCGAGCTTGAGGTACTCGAAGAAGAGTCCTCTGGGTCCGACTCCTCCTCCTCGTCCTCCTCGCCCTGCTCCTCGCCGTGGTCGTCGGAGCCCTCGATGTCGATGACCTCCACGGCTTCCTCCTCGTCGCCACCGCCTGCCGTGGCCTTCCTGGTCTTGTCGAGCGTTACGCCCCTCGTGGTGCGCGCCTTCTTCCTGACTGGCAGTGGGATGTGGTCCTCAGGCCAGTCTTCGTCGCCGATGGTAGGCATATTTTGATTGCGCTCAGGGCGCGGAGCCATTCCAAGGATCTGCATGTACATTGCAGTCGTAGCGAAATGCGGCACCTCGTCGATGCCCGACTCCTTGTCCATTGATTTCACCATGGCCATCAGGTAATATTTGGATACGGAGTACCCCTTGAACGAGTACCACTTCTTGTCCAGGCCAGTTCGGTGCGGGTTCTTGATTGCGTGCTTTTTCTCCCTTCGTGGACGGCCTGAAACATTGCCTGAGCCACCGCCCCCTCGACCCCCTGACCCCCTTGGTGCACGGACCTCCCACACCATGATCATCTAGACCTCCCCCGCTTCCCCCTACCCCCAGCTCCCCAACACAACTCTTGGCCAGACAATGCTTCTGACAGACACGGTCCTTGAGGTTGATACGTCTTTGTTCTGAAAGCCTTCCAGTTCGACGCGCAATATCAACTGTGCCAGGGTTGCCTTGGTGATGTCATCGCCCCTCTCGAGGCTTTTCAACACAGGCTGAGGGCGACGCAGATCCATCCCAACTTCAAGAGATGCCTTTCCCAATGGCGTAATCTTGTACGGCGGGCCCTCCCAGAGACCCAGTTCGCAGAGCGTGCCCATGAGCTCCTTGGCGTCAGGAATGTCAGTCGGTATGGCGGCGTCCTGTTCGCAGCCGTCCGGGTACTTCAGAAGTGTTGGGACCACATTGCTAAACCACTGCATCTGCTTCACTGGAATCTTCGACTCGTAGTGCCCGGGTAGCTTCAGCTGCAAGTCGAAGCCAGCACGCTCCCAACGAATCACCTTGAACAAGTTCTCTGGCTCGATCACAGCTGGATGGAGAGTGAATGGTACTGCACAATCGCCAATCTCCTGGCCCATCCCGTTGACGCTAACTGTGGAAGTGCCGTTAGCAGCGTTGTACCTAAGCAGTTTGTGCACCATCAAAGTCTTGACGCCTGTGAGCTCTGGTTGGCCTCGTACTTTCGGCCGGGGGATGCGACCGATGTCAGAGATAATCACTTTGAAGAACATGACCTCCGAGAGCTGGCAATCTGGGTCTCCCCATAAATCTGCGCGGTAACCATCATCAAACTCATCACCCATCTCTTTCAGGTCACCCACTTGAAGGAGGTCGCCCAGGGCTACGAGGGCATTGCGCTGCAGGGGCATGCTGTAAATGGTGCCATCAGCTTTCAACGAGTCGATCACGTGGTTGACAAAGGCGTCTCTCTTGCAGGGGCAGTCGGTCTCAAGCAACTTGATCTTGCGCGGGTGCTCAACAGTCTCAGTTTTCACGATCTCGATCTTGGGCAACTCCATCTGGTACTTCGTGAACGGGTCTGAGTGGTAGATGACTTGCCAGAAACGCTTGTCTCTACTCCCGAAGCGCGCTGCAACACTTGCACTGGGATGCTTATCCAGGCCGAGCTCCGCGCAAGCCTTCTGGCCAGAGCTCAGGTTTTGGACATCGTGTACAAAAGAGTTGAAGGTGTCCATACTGGAGGTTATGTACTTGCTGAGGTTGGGCATCCGATTAGACAAGCTGACCAGGGCGTTTCCATGGTTCGGGGCCCTCTTTGTTTCATGCTTGACCTGAGCATGCGTGCCCTCAACAACTCTCTCTGCACTGGGAGCGAAACGAAACACTGCCATCCAGTGGCGAAGTGCAGGCAAATCCCCAGTCGCTTGAAAACCATCGATACTCCACTCGTCCGCTTGATCAAGAAGGGTCCCATTTTTGAGAAAGTCTTCGACAATACGATTCCCACCAGCATTCTCCACAACTCGACGGTAACATTTTACTGCCCTCTTGTGTATTCCACATGCCATCCCAACTACGCTGTAGGCTGCTGTGTTGCAATGTGCCAACTTGACCGAGTAATACGCGACAATATGGGCCCTGCCATTTTCACACTGCTCTATGATGCTCTTCGCCTGCTCCTTTGAGATGTCGCCGGGCAGCTGACTGGTGAACTCTGCGATGTGGTAGTTGAGGCGGTCCTTCACGAAATCGAGCAGGAGGCCCGCGCACACGTCATGGCATCGCATGCCTCTCAACGGGCACTTTGAAGCCCCGTCGCGAACCGTCTTGACAACGTCCTCGTCGAATGGATGGTCGCCCTTATCGAGGAACTCCAGGAGGTCGAAATGGCAGGAGCACGATTCACACCACTTGAGTACATCAAACAGTGCCTGTGCGATCTTCTCAAGCATACCCCAGTAGGCCCACCAGTACGGCGACTTGATTGTTTCATCCAGGACTTGCATCTTGACGCGTAAGTCGTCCTCATCACCATCATCTTTAGACTTCTTGCCATGGGTATATTTCAGAGCGTCCCAACCATGCCGTAAGCCCGCTTCGACGTCGCCTGTGATGTGGAGTACTGTGTTGGCAACTGTGCCCCAGCGCTCAACGTGACAGTGGCCTTTGAACTTCTTGATGGGCTCGAACAAGACTTTCAGGACTGGCGACTGCGAGAAGCACGTCGCCTGAAGCCGTTCCTTCGACGCAGGGTTGTCTAACAACTCTGCTACTTTACTGAGCCTCCATACAGCATCCTTGTAATCTGTCATCACGTCTTTCAGGTGCTTGCCAGAGTTGTGGTTCAGGTGAAGTGTCCCGCTGAATTCGAGGCTCCTAGTCATGTCGATCATGTCGTCGTCATGCCCCTGAGGCGCAGGCTCTGCGAAATCAACCTTCTGGCTCTGGCCCCCTGATTGGCGCCAACTGCCACCTGAACCCCGCCCCCCTGGGCCCAGGCTCTCCGGAACTGAACCCCCTGGAACCATCCCCAACCCCGTAGTCCTTGGGCCAGGGTTCAGGCCAGTTGGCGCCAAGCAGGGGGCACCTCGGCAGCGTCGTGGCCGGGCTTGAAGACGTCCAGCACCTTCTCCACCTTGATGGGCTTGATGCGGGCCATCCCACTCTCTGTGCCCTGATCCGAGAGCCAGATGGGCACGGAGCGGACGATCTCCGAGAACTGTTCGACGGACGGGCTCAGAAGATACAGTTGATGCATGATGGCGTGGAACTTTGCTGCCAGGTTAGCCCGCCCAAATCCCAATTCCACTGCAGGGGCCACGTGCCTCATGATCATGGTTTCGACTTTTTCCATGACCTCTGATTCGGTTTCCCACTCGCGAATGCGATCCTCGTACGCCCGGGTCTGATTAAAATAATCCAGCTGGCCTGAAAGCTCGTGCAGTTTGACCAGGTTGTCTCGCGCAATGATTGTGAGCACCGTCATCTCGTAGTCGCGTCCTGCTTGAGGACTTGAGTCTGGAATTGGGTACACAACGACGCCGCCCTCTTCCTCCATCAAGTATTTGATCAGACGCCTTGCTGCTACCATCCAGGCCACATCAACTCGACCCCGCAGCCGCGACAGAGTCGCTGTACTTGGCACCCGCCCATGGACACGTTCGTTTTCGATCGAAGAACAAAAAGCACTTGCCATGTGTCCCGGGAGAACTGCTCGAACCGCCCAGAAGCAAGCCCTCTTCAACTCCGCGTCGTTCTTCAAGAAGTTTGACATCATGAACATGTTCACTATGTCCACGGCGTTGTACTTGCACCTGGGGTCCTTGCCCTCATGCTGCGCTCTAGCGCTGCGCATCTTGTCAGCGAAACGGCTTAGCAAGGCAAAGGCGTCGTGAGCATTCACCGCATGCGGGTATTCAGCCAGAGTCCTCTGTGGTAGTTGCTTCAGCGCGTCAGTCACGGGCTTCTTCAAATCAGCTATGACGCGATCGATCGTGCCCGCATCGAGAGTCCGATGCTCTTCGAAGTGATCGTCCGAAGGTCGATCAAATCTGCATTCAGGGAAAGAATCTTTCAGCGCCAGCAATGGTAGATCGAGATTTCCGCCTCGGTGGCGACGCCTCTGCTGATCAAGTTCGGAAGCGCTCCACACGTTCGTCCATTTGATATTTGGAACGTCCCATCTGTTGAGATTGCATAAGCTGAAAGTCGAATAACCCTGCTGATCAAGAACCTCTGCTTTGATCACGCTAGCCCAGCACGAGGGTACAGAAACACAGAGCACAGGTAGTTGAAATTGGTCGCCACAGGCCGCGTGTGTGATAGATCGGCACGATGCCCAGTCAGGTAGCGTTCCATATTGATCTGCAAGCGTGTCGATCATAGCATGAACTTTCGCTTCTGGTAAGTGTTTGAAGAAGCCTTGCCTCCCAACTGGCGTATCACCAAAACAGTCCCACTTGGCGTCGTGAAGAAAGGGAATCATCTTGACAACATCGAAGTAGTACAGTTGATCCACGTGGCATGCGCCATCTGCCAGAACACTCCAGAATTTACGCTGCTCCTCCTGAAAGATGGTGAGCGGCCTTGCAGCATCGTAAATGAAGTTCGATTTGACCAGCATGATGCCGTCTATAGTCATCTTGGACTGACTATCGTCCGGAACGTCCTGATCTTCACCTCTGGAAGCTTCCGCCCGACGCATCAGGTCCCCCATGCGGGGCGTATGGGCAACTCTGTTTGGGTATATTCTGGCATTCCCACTCTTCCTCTGGAGTCGAATCTCGTTTGGCCACCTGCAAAGCCACACGCCAACAAGAGGGCGGACAGGTTCCATGAATGATATGTATGCGGCCGCAGCCGCGACAAGCACGAGGAGGTAATCCATACGGATGGTATGGAGTCTGGAACTGACACGGAAAGCGCCTCACGAGCCAAACAAGACAAGAAAATGCAATGGACGATGGGGAAAGGAAGCCAGAGAGGGAATGGGAGGGGAGGGGGACGACAAAGTCAGACTTGGTATTGGTGCGACCCCTTCATGAGCTAAAACAATATCGTGGGATGGTAAGGGTCTCTCTCTTTGTCTGAGGGCGTACACTAAGACTAATACTTGTGCGATGGGGACAAAACCGAACGCCCCCCTCCCCCTCTCCTCATCATGCCCCCCATCATCATTTTCCCACTCATCCCTCCTCCTCCTCCCTACTTTGCTGTATGTTTTGGACGTTTCCGAAGTCGCGCCGAATCGCGGGACCCCGAACAGTACAACAAACGTTAGCAAGGTCGCTAAAAAGAAGCACATTCACCCTGACGATCGGCCTAAGTTACCTATGTAGACGTAGGCCTACCGTCCAAGCTACGATTATCGTCGGGCCGCCCAGAGGGGCAAGTATGCTCCATCTGGAAAGTTGCCAACTTCGACGACGAAGGCGGCGGCGACGACTTCCGCGACGGCGGCGGCGGCTTCGGCGACGGTGGCGGCGGCGGCGACGATTTCGACGGTGGCGGCGGTGACGATTTCGGCGGCGGCGGCGCCGGCAACGAGTTCGGCGACGGCGACGGCGGCGACGACTTCGACGACAGCGGCGGCGGCTTTGACGACGACGGCGACGATTGCGGCGGCGACGACGGCGGCGGCGGGGGCCACCACGGCGACGACGACGGCGACGACGGCGGCGGCGACGGCGGAAAAGGGCGACGACGGCGGCGGCGACACGGTTCCTTCGGTGGACAGAAGAGGATCGAGGCTCGAGGGTCGGTCGGGTCTGCGTGGGTGCTGCTCCGTCATTTCGGCCATTGGGATAGTATCCCGTCGCCGCGGCTGGTTCCGCTCTGAGGTTTTGGTCAGGAGCCACACCTGGAGATGTCCAGGCGGGCGGTCTTCGATTGCGGCAGGTCGTCTGATGACAGGGCGAAACCTCACGCACTGAACAGCACAACTGACGAGTCGCCCTCCCCAGGCAACTCCTTCGCGGACTCGTCAGCGGCCCTGGCGGCCCTGTCGCATCCCAGCGCACGGACCCAAGGCAAGTCCGCGCTCGAAAGGCCGTGACATGCTGGTTCGGATCTCTCCGCTCAGCTGCTGCGGTGCTGCGTGCAACCCCTTGCGTGCGGCAGCAGGGCCACGGAGAGCGCCTGATGAGGAGGTACCGTTTTCCTCCGGCACCTCTCCAGGAAGGAGCGGGCCAAGCCCGCAGCCGGGCAGCCCAGCCACTTCAACAAATGGCCGTAAGTTCGTCATTGTATCGGAGAAGCGTAAGACTCGAGTACGCCGGAACTCGGGCTTGCCGACGCTTTTTGACGAGCGCGTCCTGGATGTTGACTGTCCAGTTTTCGTGGGATGTCTGCTGCGGGAGATCGCGTCAAATTTCAGGCTGGGTCTCGTCATTTTCCTGACGGCCCCGTCAGGCCAACCCGACTCCCCCGAACCCCAGTCTTACGTCTCCCCGATGGTACGTTCGGTGAGAAGCAGACTTCTGCAGACGGATGCGACGCAGTTGGTTGCGACGTCGAGTTGCAACTCGGCAGCAGCCCGAGAGGCCGAGGAAACGAAAAGACCTCCAGGACATGCGGTGGAGGGGGAGGGCGACGAGGAGGCTGAGGAGGAGGAGGAGGCTGAGGAGGAGGAGGAGGAGGAGGAGAAGAAGAAGTACGAAGAGGACGCAGAGGAGGAGGAACAGGAGGAGAAGGAGGAGGAGGACAGTTGGTGGAGGGGGAGGACGAAGGGGAGGACGAAGCAGAGGAGGACGAGGGGGAGCAGCAGAAGAAGAGAGGCATGTGGATGGGTGCTTTCTTCACGTGCGCGCTCACACAGATTGTCGTCTCCCCCGTCGCCGCCGTCCAGAGGGGTTGCGATGGTGCTTGCTGTCGTGTCGTTGCAGATCGAAGAAAAGGACGGAGGAGGAGGAGGGGGAGGGGGATGGAGAGGGGGGTGACTACAACGACAAGGACAAGTGTGCTTTCTGCGCGCTCCCCCTCCAGCGTGGTGACCTTGCTGCTCTTTCAGCTGCCGGGTGTGCTGCCGCTGCTGCACAGCCACGCTCTCTCCTTCCTCCGCTTCTCCCTCCCTCCTGCCCAGACATCTGGCTGCTCCAATCTTTTCGACGCGCGGGACCTGGAGGTCTGCACCACTTCCCCAGGGCCAGGTTTTCGCCCCGAGTCGTTTTCTGACGCTCCCCGAGGCCCAGCGAGAGCCCCTGGAGGCCGAATGCTGCCCCAACACCGCCCGCTCCGATGTTTGTTGGAGCGTCGGATCTCTGGGTTCCTGGTTCTCGTCCTCCCCTCCCTCTTCCTGGCCTCCTCCTCCCCGCGCGTCCCCGTGTCTTCCTCCTGCCTCTCGTCACCGTCGCCGCCTCATATCCTGCCTCTGCCCTTCCCTTCTCCATCCGGGCTGGAGGGTCTCTGCCTGATCGGAGGCCGCCAAAGGCGCACACACCTCCCCCTTAAAAGGTCTCTCTCACTCTCGAGCTGAATCAATACATATTTATATATGTATCTATGTTTATGTATGCGTATATGAATATATATATATATATGTGTATATGAATATGTATATATATACATATCGTATACATATACATGTATATGTATATATATATGTATATATGTGTATGAACATATATATACATATATATACATGTGTGTGGGGGGCACGTTCCAAAAAGGGCCTTGCCTTCGAGGATAGAAAGAGATGCCATCTCTTCCTCGGCGGAAGGTCGGCGGAAGTAAAACGAGGCCACCTCCGCCGGCGGAGGGAAGGCGGGAGGCAGCCGAAGTCAAAGATGCGCCCCCAAGAGACGAACACGTTTTTGGGTTCAGGGCGTCCAGAATCGCCCATATAGATATACATACATACACATATACATATATACATATATATATGTAGATTATAGAGATATAGAATATATCCTCCTCGATCCTCTCTCCCCGAAGATCCGACGCTCCAATAAAAAGTGTAGCGGGTGTTTTTGTCGCCGTTTTCGGCCTCCGGGGGCCCTCGCCGGGCCTCGGGAGCGTCAAAAAACGACTCAGGTCGAAAAGCCGGCCCTAGAGAAGTGGTCTGGACCTTTGGGGCCCACGCATCGAAAAAATTGGAGCAACCGGGTGTCTGGGTCCTCCTTTCTCCTCGAAGCTCTTCCTCTTATATCTTCCCCCCTACCTCGCTCCTCGATCCTGCCTCCTCCCCTCTCCCCTCTCATTTCAGCTATCTCCCTCGATCTTCCCTCCTTCTCCGCGATCCTCGACCTCCCTCGCTCCCCGGTCTCGGACCCCGACGTCGTCGCCGGGATTTTTTCATAACGTCGACCCTCAGAGGTCTCGACCCATTCCCCAGGACTGGCTTCTGAGGCCAGGCGAGGGCCCCCCGGCCCGAAAACAACGCGGCCTCACCCGACGTGATGCTTGTTGCGGCGCGATCTTGTCTGGGCTCTCCTCGATCCTCGATCCCCCTCTATCCCTGGTGCTCCCTCCTCCTCCATGCCCTCCGCAGCAGCCCGGGCCCGCCCGCAGCGCTGGCCGGCGAGGGACCAGCCCTGCGCGCCTGGGGGGGGAAGGGGGGGCGCGCATGGCTGCCGCTCGGCGGTTCCGCGTGCCCGCCAAGACTCCGCCCACCGCGGTCGCTTGGCTGTCCTGAGGGTCCCAGAGATCCGAGGAGTTCGGGTTCTCAGAAAAACCCAAGGGTTTTTTTCTGAGATCCGAAGAGTTCGGGTTTATCTGAGGGACCTGAGGGTCCCAGAGATCCGAGAGTCCCAGAGATCCTGAGGGTCCCAGAGAATCCGGCGGTTTTTCCAGGAGTTCGGCCTCCGGGGCCCGTCACCGGGCCCAGGGACCGGCAGAGAACGGATCCGCGACGAGAAGCCACCTCCGAGGAAGGGGTGGGGATCTCGTGGGGCCTCTGGGGACCTCTGGGGCCGCTGGGAGCCTCGAGGTGCACCCCGAGAGGGCTATTCGGACGCACCCCGATCGAGGATGGGCGCCCTCCGTCGTACATCCCAGTGTTGGGCCCAACGTGTCTGGTCCAGTTGAAGTCCCCATGAGGCCTGGCATAGGGTTGACCCCGATTAGCTTGGCTGTCCTGAGGGTCCTGACGAGTGGCGAAGGTAATGTAGGTTCGTGCAGCGAGGGCTTGCCAGCGACGCCAGCGAAGGCGTTCAAGGTTGAATTCCACAGAACGACGCGGAAGCACCGAGGGACAGGGTACCGCCACAGGGCACGACGGAATTCAACCTTGAACGATCGGGGCCGCGATCTGTTCAAGGTTGAACGATCGACGCGGTGTCAAAGACCTTTGCGCGCGCCGACGCCGCACGAACCTACCGTATCCTTCGAAAGCGAATCATGGGAGCCTTGATGCCCTCGTAATTTCATATTTCGCGTGCGTCAGCGTCGATTCGCGTTTAGTAGTCGACTAGCCAGGGCCGATTTAGCGTCGACCAGCGTCGATTAGCGTCGACTTAGCGTCGACGAGCTTCGATTAGTGTCGACTTGGCGTCGGTTAGCGTCGATTCGGGTCGGCTAGCTTCGATTCGCGTCGGAGACTGTCATCAAACATTATTCGGGATAAAAAACCAGCCCTGGGGAAATGGTCGGGTTTTCGGGGGCCGCGAATTGAACAAATCAAGACATCGCACGTCTGGGTATCCGCGCCCTCGCGGTCTTGATTCTGGGGCGCGGTCCCGCGGAAACGTGGTCACACAGGTGCCTTCCGTGCGCGACATCTAGGAGAAAACGCCACGTGTACGCGGGATTGCGGCCCAGGCAGGGGCCCGGCCCGCGAGGCCGCGGGTATGGATAGGTGTTTCGCCCACGAGTTCTCGTGGGAATCTGCACAGATCCGCCTCCTGGGGAACCGATGCCCCAGGACCCCGAGAGGCGATGGATGTGGGCAGACTTGGGCTCAGGGGGCCATAAGGCGTCCATATCTGCCGCCTCCTGAGGTCCCAGGACATCGGTTCCCCAGGCGGTGGATGTGTGTGATTCTCCGCCTCGGTCTTGGGTGGTCCTGAGGGCCCCGCCGTCCCTGTCCTCCCTGCTCCTGCTCCTGACATTCGTCCTCCTTCTCCGCCTCCTCCTCGCCCGTCTCCTCCTCCTCCTCCTTCTCCTCCTCCTCCTCATCCTCCTCCTCCTCCTCCTCCCTTATAGATAACTTCTCCATGTCGGACCCCGAAGCCAGTTTTTTCGGGCGGGCCGAGCGTTTCGCCGGAGACTTCCTCACCACTGGTGGCCCTGGAATGTCAAAGCTGCCAGCAGTTTCACACATGCGGGGCAGGTCCTTTTCAAACTGTGGCTCTCGCCTTAGCGCTGCGCACATTCCTTTTGACAAGTTGCAACAGCTTCGCGGACTAAAGGCGGGTGGTTTTCAACATGTGGCTCTCGCCTTAGCGCCGCGCGCATTCGTTTTAACATTTTGCAAGAGCTTCACGGATTGAGAGGAACCTGTTTTGAAAATGTGGCTCTCGCCTTAGCGCCGCGCACATTCTTTTTAACATGTTGCAAGAGCTTCGCGGATTGAGGGCGGTTCCTTTTTAACATGTGGTTCTCGCTTTAGCGCCGCGCACACTCGCCTTAATCATTTACAAGAGTTTCGCGGATTGAGGGCGGTTCCTTTTCAAGATTTGGTTCCCGCCGTAGCGCCTCGCACATTCGCTAATGACATTTACAAGATTTACACGGACCCCCATAATCAAAGTACAAGAAATACCATTTCGGAAGGAGTCAGGATTATGAGAGTGCAACAGTTACTTTCGTTCGCGGTGATGAAGTCCCAAGAATGGCGTCCTGGCCCGATTCAGGCTCGTCAAAACGCAACAGTCAGGTTGATCCGTGGCGTTGGAATCCCGAGAACAATGTTTGGCATGCTTCAGGGTCTTCGAATGGTTGTCTTCCAACGGGGCAGTTCCTTCAATGGGAATGAACCGTTGAAAGGGATTGTGAAGAGGGATCTTGGAGGGAGGGTGTATTCCAACATCGTCGATGAATCTTGGGTTTACACTGGTCTTCCCCCTCATCATCATCAGCAGCATCATCAGCATCATCATCCTCATCCTGATCCTCAGCCGCATCCTCCTCCTCTTGCTCCTCCTCCCTCGTCTCCTCCTCCTCCTCCTCATCATCATATGCTTCACCATCATGACTCTCCTCACCATCATCACCATCATCATCACCATCATCATCACCATCAACCACAACGGCATCAGCATCATCACAATCAACAGCAACATCGTCATCATCATAGTCAGCATAGACGCATTAATCTCCCAGGGAGCCGCGGCTGGCGCTGAAGTCCAGGCTAAAACACCCAAGAAGGGAAGCTTCAGCTGTCAGACCAGATGGCCAGCGCAGATCCAAGGAATCCGCACGGACCTCGGAAAGTGGGTGTTGATGCCGGAATGTTCCCATGAGGCTTCAGACCCTGGAGGATTCTTTATCTGATGAGGGCGGACGGGGCCAGGACGAGGATTGAGCAGTTGCAGATTGTTCCCGAACGCTCTCAAATCTTTGTGGAACGCTCTGAGAAGGCCGCGGCGCCCGAGACATCCTTCAGAGCCGCCGGATCTAAGAGACTCTCGAGTTTTCCTCGCCCAGTTTTATCCTCGTCCTAGCTTCGTCTGGTCCTTTCCTGGCCGCGCCTCAGTCGGCGTTCGCCGGCTGTCAGGCCTTGGGCTCCTCAGCCACGGGCTCCTCATCCACTGCCCTCGCCGTGTGCAGGGGGGGAGCGGGGTGCCCCCCCGAGGCGGGGGCCGGCAGCCCGAGGCCATGGGATCGAGGCACGGCGGCCGGCGAGAGCGAGAGAGAGGGGGAGAGAGAGGAGCGAGAACGGCGCCGCCGGCACCACCGAGAGGCCCCTCCCCCCCGAGCCCGAGGCACCGCCGAGGCCCCCCCCCGAGGCACTCACCGAGGCACTCGCCGAGGCGGTTGGTCCACGGACGCCCTCGCCCCGCCCGGGGGGGGGGCCGCCCAGCGACCGCGGCGCCCGCCCCTGTGCAGCCTGCCGCGGCCGCCGCGGGCGCCTGCGGGCGGTGCAGAGCTGCTGGCGGACGTGCGCTACGGGGCGAAGGACCTCCGTCCTGCTGCCTGCTCCTTCCTCCGGTCTCCGTCCTCCTCCGACGACGACGACGACCTCCCTCCCCCTCCTCCTCCTCCTCCTCCTCCTCCTCCTCCCTCCTCCTCCTCCTCCTCCTCCTCCTCGTTCACTTCCTCTACTCCTCCTCCTCCTTCTCCTCGTCTTCCTCCTCCTCCATTCTCCTCGGACCTCCGTCCTCCTCCTCCTCCTCCTCCTCCTCCGTCCGCAGTCCTCCGTCCTTCTCCTCATCCACTCCTCCTCCTCCTCCTCCTCCTCCTCCTCCTCCTCCTCCTCCTCCTCTGTCCTCCTCCTCTTTCTGCTCCTCCTCCTCCTCCTCCTCTCCTCCTCCTCCTCCTCCTTCTTCTGCCCCTCCTCCTCCTCCTCCTCCTCCTCCTCCTCCTCCTCCTCCTCTCCAACCTCCCCTTTCTCCCCCTTCCTTTTCTCCTTCCTCCTCCCCTTCCTCATCCATCCCGTTCTCCTATCTGTTGTGCGCCAGACTCATCGGTAGGGTGTGCTTGGCGTTGCGCCTGAAACCACTCACCATTTATGGTTATGGTCATGAAGCTTCACATTTGCAACAGTTTCGCGCATGGAGGGCAGGTCGTGTTCAACATGTGGTTCTCGCCTTCTTTCAGCGCCACTCACATTCGCTATACACAGTTGCATCAGCTTCAAGGGTGGAGAGCGGGTGGTTTTCAAAATGTGCTTCTCGCGTGCGCGCCGCGCACATTCGTCTGATCGCAACAGTTTTTATGAACGAATGACGTTTTTGTTGTCAAAATGCAGCTTCTCGCATGAACGCCGCACGCATTCGTTTGGACAGTGTGCACCAAGTTCAAGATCTCGCATGGTCGATTTCCAAGGTTTGGTGTTTTGGCAAGGTTCCTTCTACTCCTCCTCCTCCTCCTTCTCCCTCCTCCTCCTCCTCCTCCTCCTCCTCCTCCTCCTCCTCCTCCTCCTCCTCCTCCTCCTCCTCCTCCTCCTCCTCCTCCTCTCCCCCTCCTCGTCCTCCTCCTCCTCCTCCTCCTCCTCCCTCCTCCTCCTCCTCCTCCTCCTCCTCCTCCTCCTCCTCCTCCTCCTCCTCCTCCTCCTCCTCCTCCTCCT
Organism: Prorocentrum cordatum; assembly: GCA_963575745.1. Lineage (NCBI taxonomy): Eukaryota > Dinophyceae > Prorocentrales > Prorocentraceae > Prorocentrum > Prorocentrum cordatum. The sequence continues at coordinate 106,845 of CAUYUJ010020810.1, read as the reverse complement.
CCTCCCCCTCCTCCTCCTCCTCCTCCTCCTCCTCCTCCTCCTCCTCCTCCTCCTCCTCCTCCTCCTCCTCCTCCTATCCTCCTCCTCCTCCCCGTCCTCCTCCTCCTCCTCCTTCTCCTCCTCCTCCTCCTCCTCCTCCTCCTCCTCCTTCTCCTCCTCCTCCTCCCCGTCCTCCTCCTCCTCTCCGTCCTCCTCCTCCTCCCCTCTCTCTGGCCCGTGTCCGGAGCGATACGCTCGGCTTTGCGATTGGCTCTCACTGTGTCCTATTTGAACGGTTGGAGGCCGTCGGGGTTGTGCACGCTATGCGTTCGTCCAGTCTTAACGTAGGTTCCACTGCAGGCAGCGATTAGGTAGCAGACTTGGCAGTATCAGCAGATCGTCTGGTGGTTGCGCCGGTCCCGCGGTACGGATGTGAGTGCTTCGTTATTCCTAAAGAAAAAAAGGTTTTGGAATGCCAGGACGTAGCAGTCACGTTGCTTCACCGTGATTAAGTTCCAGCCATGGTGTTCTGGCACGATTTGGAATGGTCAGGACGCCAAGGCCACGCTGATTTGCGACGCTGAAGTCCCAGGAATTGCGTTCTGGTACGGTTTGACATTGTCAAGACGCAACAGTCACGTTAGCCCGCGACGCTGAAGTCCATGGAATTATGTGTTCGTTCGGTTGAGGACTCTCGAAGCTTTGTCTTCCAATAGTGCGTTTTTCGTAATGAAGATACATTATTGTAGGGCCTCATGAAGAGGAGGGAGGGTTCATTGCAACATGATTGAGGCGTCTTGGGTTGGCATTGGTCTTCCTCCTCCTCCTCCTCACCATCTGTCCTCATCCGTTCTCCGTTCTCCTTCTCCTCCTCCTCCGCCTCCTCCTCCTTCTCCTCCTCCTCTGTCTTCCTCCGCCCTCTTCCGCCCTCCTCCTCTGCCCTCCGTCCTCGTCCGCCGTTCTTCGAAGAAGTAAAACCGGCGTAAGCATAAATTTCCGGAGTCCCGTGCAGATTTCTTGGATTTGCGCTTCAGCCCTTTGGATCCGTGCTGGAACCCTTCAGTGACGAAGTTCCAGCGCCGCTCCAAGAGATTTGCGCGGATCTCCGACATGTTATGGTGATGCCGTTTTCTCTTCCTCCTGTCCTCCTTTTGTTCCCACTTCTTGCTCCACCTGTCTGCTCCCCTCCCCTCTTTCCGCTTCCCTCCTTTCCCTTTCTGCTGGCGGTGCGTTGCAGAGACGCCCGTCCCGAGCCTGTGGCCATCAGGCCTAACGGTGGAGGAGGAGGAGGAGGAGGAGGAGGAGGAGAAGGAGGACGAGGACGAGGACGAGGACGAGGAGGAGGAGGAGGAGGAGGAGGAAGAGGAGGGGGGACAATAGGGAGGAGGAGGACGACGAAGAGGATGCCGTGGTGGCGTCAGGAGAAGGAAGTTGAAGACGAGGGAAGAGGGGGGGAGGATGGCACCCCTCCTTCATTCCTCAATCCCCTCTGCCCCTCCCTCTTTGTGTTCGGGCCACAGCTCTGGCCCCACTCCCCGGCGGCCGTTCGAAGACGATCCCGGAGAACCCGGAGCGCCCTCGGCGAGGCGCAGCCGCTGGACGGCACGCCGAGGCTTGAGAGCCGCTGAGGGTGCCCCGAGATCCTGGGGAATCGACCGAACGCCTTCCTGACCTCACCCTGGGATGCAACGCCTGGGAGGTCTAATTCTGATTTAGCCCTGGTCCGAAATCCCGCTTCATCCGGCTTAGTCCCGCTTGATCCCGCTCAATCCAGCTCAATCCCGCTTATAATCCCGCTTGATCCGAGGCCCACTCCGGCGTAATAGCTCCCAAATGGGGTTTAATCCTCCTGAGTCCTTCCGACGGAAACCTCCCAGTAGCTGCCTCCGAACTCACCCGTGGACCCCTGGAGGTCTCTACCCGTTCCCCAGAACAGAGTTTCACCCTGAGCAGTTCTGTGCCGGTCCTGGGGCCCGGCGAGGACCCCCGCCGCTTTTTTTTGTTGGTCTGTTTTTTGACGCCAGCTGGTTTTCGGGCCGTAGCTCCGGCCTCTGGCGGCCGGTCCGGGACGATCCGCGCACCCCCTCTGAGAGCTCTCGACGAGGCGCAGCTGCTGGGAGCCCCCCAGGTGCAGTCAACCCGCGCAGCAAGGACGAGCAACTTCCCAAGCTTGCCCTCCCAGACCCCCGCGTGGTGTAAAAATCACGAATGGAGGTTTTTCGCTACTTTCGGCCTCTGGGGGCCTTTGCTAGGCCCCAGGAACGTCAGAAACGATTCAGGATGAAAAACCGGCCTTAAGGAAAGGGATCAGGTCTCTGGGGGTCAACGTTGTGACAAAAATCGCGGCGTCGGGGGTCTGAGCTTGCATGCTTGCCTTCTCGGCCCATCCCTTGGCAACGTTCGCTGGCCAGCCCCTTATAGGGTACCCTCAGGTACCCTTGGGGCGCCCCGCTCGAAAAACGTCAGCATGGCTTTCCAAGGCCCTTGCATCCCTGCCGCTCATCCTTACTAGGTCGGTCCGCTGTATCGAAATCCTGCGACAACGTAGGGCAAGTGCAGAAAACTCGGACCGAACCCGAAAACGCCCCCCCCCCCCCCCTGGCCAGGGCTGCTCTGGGCCTCCGCGGCAGCCGTTCGGGATGGGCACCCTTCCAGGCATCGGGAGCCTTTTTGGGGAACATCTCGCGCCCCCAAAAAACCCGGGGCGGGGGCTGGGGCCAGGGCCGGTAATGGGGCCGTGTCCGGAGCCGGAACCCAGGCACCTTTTTTTTTGCAATCTATATATAATACTCGACTAGACGTAAGAGTGACCTTTCGCCGGAGTGACCTTTGGTGCGGGCACAGATGGGCCCTCAAATGGCTAAAAACGAAGCGGTAACAGCGGCTTGCGCGCCCAGGTTTGGTCTCCCCGCGGCCCCCAACAAGCCGCGCACCAGAGGTCACTCTTACCCAGGTCATTCTTGCGTGTAGCCGAAATATGTACATACATGGTGTAAAGAAGCACTCCTCGCGGCCATGCTTGGTTCACACATCCTCTTGTGTGCTCTGGTTTGCCCTCGGCGAGATCTGCAGAGGGCCCTGCAGCCGGTCCACCTCTCAGGCCATGCCCAGACCCCCGGCGCCGTGCTTTTGAGTGGGAACGGGAGCCCAGACATGCGACGTCCTGATTTTTTCAGGACGGCGTCCCCGCAAGTCCCGACCCTTCCCCGGGACCGGTTGTTCGTCCTGAGTCGTTTTTTGACGGTCCCGAGGCCCGGCGAGGACCTCTAGAGGGCGAAAATACAAAAAAACCGCCCGTCCTGATTTTTTTACGACGCCATCATGTCTGGGAGGTTTTGGTCCGACCAGGACTGCGATGTCCAAAAGTCGGGGCGGGAGGCTTCCTGTCGGACCACAGGCCCCCGTCGTTAAGAAACATCAGGGCGGGAGGCTCTTCGCTGCTTTCGGCCCCCGTTGGGCCCTCGCTCCAAGGGCATTTAAAAAAAGACACCCCTACCCTGATTTACGAGGCGCTGCGCGCTGACACTCTTGTGGGCTGACGGGGTTAAACCCTGCGTGATGTGCGGCGTCCTGGCGTCCTCTAGGCCCTGGCGGTTCCCAGGAGGTTTCCAGACCCCGCACTCGTGACCCAGGCTATAGGGTCGTCTTTTCATCCGTCCATCGCGGGGCCCGGCGGGACCGTCGACAAAACCGCTCGGCCCAGGCTGGAAGGCGAGTCCTGGGGAAAAAAGGGCCAGGGCCTCCGGAGGGGCGCCGTGCCGGCACAGCCATGGGCGCCGCACGTCGGGGAAGGGCCCTCCTGGATGGCAGGGGCGCGTCGGTCAGTGCCGCGCTTCGCGCCCCACGGAGCGCCGATGCGGCGGACAGGATGACAGCATCCTAGAATTCTGTCGGGCGTGCCCCCCCCCCTACAGGGAAATGTTCGACGAAAAAAAGAAGATCCGCCGACCCTGTCGGCGTGTGTGAGGGGCTTCTCCGTTCGACTCGTCGTCTCCGTCGTCTCCGTTCTCCCCCTCCCAGGGCTCTCCTCCTCGAGCGCGCTATCCAAAGCGAAATTAAGCGACGTCGTAGTGGAGTCGAAGGGAAGCCCCTTCCCTTTGATCCCTTCCCCGCAGGGGGGGGGGGAGGGGGGGGGGCCCGGGGCAGATACGACGCCCGCCGAGGCGCTCTTTCCTCGAGCGGGCACGCACGGGATGCACTTCCTCCTCCTCCTGGTCCTCCTCTCCTCCTCCATCCTCCCTCCTCCTCCTCCTCCTCCTCCTCCTCTCTCCTCCTCCTCCTCCTCCTCCTCCTCCTCCTCCTCCTCCTCCTCCTCCTCCTCCTCCTCCTCCTCCTCCTCCTCTCTCCTCCTCCTCCTCCTCCTCCTCCTCCCGCAGAGGCGTCCCGGGAGCGGGCCCCGAGTCAAAATACCACCCCCTAGGGCGCATTTTCCTCGAGCGGGCACGCCCGAGATGCACTTCTTCCTCTTCCGGGAGCACGTCCCAAGTCAGAATATCACACTCCCGGGGCGCACTTTCTTCGAGCGGGCACACAAAGGATGCGCTTCCTCCTCCTCCTCCTCCTCCTCCTCCTCCTCCTCCTCCTCTTCCTCCTCCTCCTCCTCCTCCTCCTCCTCCTCCTGCTCCTCCTCCTTCTCCTCCTCCTCCTCCTCCTCATCCTCCGCTTCCTCCCCCCACTCCTAGCCCTTTCGATCAGGGTCGGCGGCACCGGCCGTCAGGCCTCTCCAATATCCCCAACATGCCCCAAAAGGATCAAAGACTATTCAAAAAATAATCCCCAGACCATTTTTGGATTGTTTGTTGATTATTTTCAGGGTATTTTCAATTTTTCGTCGACAATCCCCCTGTAGGGGGACAAGCGCGACCTAATCCTAGGAGCTCACGGCCAGAGCACGAATCTCTGGGCCGTGCCTGTCTGCGCAATTTGCCGAGCCGGATCGATCTGTGCTGCGAGAGCCCCGGGGCCCGCAAGTGTCAGCCACGCGCAGAGGGGGGGCAGGGGGCGGCGGGCAGGCTTCTGAGAGGCGCCCGTGCTTTTCAGGAGGTGCGGGCCTGGTGAGGCCCGCGCCTTCTAAGAAGCAGCCCCCCTCGAAGAAGCCTCCCCCCCTCCCCCTTCCCCCCCCTCCCCCCCTCCCCCCTCCCTCCTCCCTCCTCCCTCCTCCCCCTCCCCTCCCTCCTCCCTCCTCCTCCTCTCCTCCTCCCTCCTCCCTCCTCCTCCTCCTCCTCCTCCTCCTCCTCCTCCTCCTCCTCCTCCTCCCTCCCTCCTCCTCCTCCTGCTCCTCCTCCTCCTCCTCCTCCCTCCTCCTCCCTCCTCCTCCTCCTCCTCCTCCTCCTTCCTCCTCCTCCTCCTCCCTCCTCCCCTCCTCCTCCTCCTCCTCCCTCCCTCCTCCCTCCCTCCTCCCTCCCTCCCTGTGCGCGCCGCCACAAAGTTGGGCGAGCAGCGCCCGCTGCGGAGAAGCTGCGGCGTCCCCGAGCGGAGGTTCCCAGCCAGGGCGCGGAGGGGGCACGGGCGCCCCGCCCCCCCAGCCGGGGCACGGGCCACGACGTGCGACGCCCTGATTCCCAGACCCCCTCGAGTTATGAAAAAATCACGACGGGAGGTTTTCATCATTTTCGGCCTCCGGGGGCCCTCACCGGGCCTCGGGAGCGTCAAAAGACGACTCAGGGTGCAAAGCCGGTCATGGGGAAAGGGTCGGGGCCTCTGGGGGTCGACGTAATGAACAATTCATTACGTCGGGGGTCTGGGCACGGGCCCCGACATGCGACGCCCTGATTCGGAGGTGGATATAGACCTCCTTCCCTGACACGTCGATTACTCCAGATTTCGTGATAAAAGGGAGGGGGTTTGGACCCTCCAAGACAAGCCATTTCAGACCCCCCCCCCCGTGGGAGAACCCTCCAAAACATCGTCCCCAGACCCCCCCAGGCCCTCCAAGATAGCCTGGAAGAGACCCCCCCCCGAAATGAGATCCCCCTCCCTTTATTACGAAATCTGGAGTAGCGAATTGGCCGTTTTCGGCTTTCGAGGGGGCGTCGCGGCCGTGCCTTTTGCGGGTCCCGGTCCGTCGGTGTCGGTCCCGGGCCGTTTTCACTGGAGGTTTCCTGAAGGGAGGTTTTTTTCCACCGCCGATTGATTTTTTCGATACGCGGCCCCCAGAAGTCCCAAGCCCAGACACGATCGCGTCTTATCAAAAATCAGGACGGCAATGCTTCCACGATTTTCGGCCCCTGGGGGCCCTCGCCGGGCCCAGGGACCGTCCACACCAACGACTCGGGAGGAAAAACCGGCCCCAGGGACAGGGTCTGGACTTCCGGGGACGCCGTATTGAAAAAATCAGGGCGTCGCATGTCTGGGACCCTTTCCCTGGTCCTGTGTGTCATTGCTTCTCGACGGCCCCGAGGCCCGGCGAGGGCCTCCGGGGTCGAAGACGACCAAAAAGCCTCCGTCCTGATGGTGGTCAGGGTGTCGCCCGCCTGGGAGGGCGATGCGCCCCCCGCCCCCTTTTTGTCGGCGTCGAGCCCGGGGGGCGAAGTGAGACGGGGCGGGCCTCCTCAGGAGGTTTAGAAGGCCTCCCGCGCTCTAAGAAATGTCCCAAGCCTTCCCGGAAGACGCAGCACACTTCTCTGAAGGCGCGAGGGCGTCTGAGAAGCCCCGCCGCCTTTGAGAAGGCCTGCCTGCACTTTCTCACTTCCCTCGTGGAAGCATAAGACTCGAGTTTGCCGGAACTCGGGTCAACCGACGCTTCTTGACGAGCCCGTCCCGGGTTTCGACGGTGAAGTGTTCGTAGGATGCTTGCAGTGGGAGTTCGCTTCAAAATTTCAGGTTTTGAGTGTTTTTTATTTTCCCCCTCCAGGGTAACAGTCATTACCTGGGGGGGGTCTGGCGGGAGGTTAACTAACGGTACCGGTGGCCGCGGCGTGCACCCGCCAGGGTGTGTCTCCGCCACCAGCGCATCAATCGCCCATGTGCACCACAGTCCTTGCGTACACGACAATGCCCCACGCTTGCGTGCAACGCAACGCCGCCTGTGCACACCGCAATGCCTCGGCACTGCCTGTGTAAACTGCAGCTGACGTTTGCGCAACAGCGCCTGCGTACACCTCTTTGCCTGCGTGCACCAGAGCGCTTGTGTACACCACAGCGCCTGTGTACACCACAGCAACCATGTTTACCGCAGCGCCTACGCACGCCACAATGCCTCCATGGACCAAAACGCCCGTGTACACCAGAGCGCCAAACGTGCCAAGGAGCACCCTAGTAGCTTGCGAGGCCTCCTTTCGGGGCTCGCCGTAGACCACAGAGACCTTCAGAACTCGTCACTTATCTCCTCTTCCTTCCCAGGAGCCTCCCGATGGGGTCGAAAGCTCCAGACGCCGTGAAATTCCGAAAGCAGCGCTTGCATTCAGGCGCTCGTGCTCCGCGCGCAACGCTTGCACTGGTGCCGACAATGTTAGCACCGCGCAGGTTGCACAGCGTGCCCGGCGCGCCGAGTAAAGCGAAGAACTGTTTGGGGCCACGTGCGCCAACATGCTCTTGCTCGACATCGGTTCCCCGACCCGCCGCCCTCCGAGCAGGGCACCTTGGCAGTGAGCCCGCCTGGCTCACGCGCACCCATTGGCCTGCAAGCGCCACGGCACGCACCACGCGCACGTGAGCACCGAACAGTGCCCTTCGGCCCCGCGCCCCGCCTGCGAGCCCGGCGTCGCCACGGGGTGGGGAGAGCCCGCGAGCGCCGCAGCCCGTTGCTGAGAGCACCGAAGCATGCCTTTCAGCACCACGCCATGCTTGTGAGCAGTCCGCCCTCGAGGAGGAGGAGGAGGAGGAGGAGGAGGAGGAGGAGGGAGGAGGAGGAGGGAGGAGGAGGGGGAGGGAGGAGGAGGAGGGGGGGAGGAGGAGGAGGAGGAGGATGTAGGGGTGGTCCAGGCCTCCCCGCCCAGTGCGATCGTCAGCGTTGCCCCGGGGGGCGGGGCCCGGGCAACGGGCGTCACGCCGGGGAGAAAAAAAAAACGCCCACATTGGGGCTCGTCATTTGCCTGACGGCCCCGTCAGGGCCACTCCGAGCTCTCCGAGCCCGAGTCCCACTAAGTTGTGCCTCCTCCTCCTCCTCCTCCTCCTCCTCCTCCTCCTCCTCCTCCTCCTCCACTCCCCCCCTTCCTTCCTCCTCCTCCTCCCTCCTCCCTCCTCCTCCTCCCTCCTCCCTCCTCCTCCTTACCCCGAGCCCGAGTCCCACTAAGTTGTGCCTCCCCGATTCCCCCCCTTGGCGCGCCGCCGACCGCGGGCTGCCTAGGACAGGACGCTGCTGGTCGGCGAGGCCAACTTCAGCTTCGCGGCCGCGCTCTGCCGAGCGCTCGGCGACGGCGCCGGCCTGACGGTGCGGCCTGGGCGTCGGGGCGGCCTGCCTCTGCTGCCTCTGGCCCTGCAGGAGGAGGCTTCGAGGCTTCGAGCTTCGAGGTCTTCGAGGTCTTCGAGGTCTTCGGGAGTTTTCGGCGGGCCTCGGCGATTTTCCGGCCTCGGGGTGCCTTTCCGCAGCTGCGCCTCGCCAGGGGCGTTCCGGGGGTGCCCGGAGCGCCCCGAACGGCCGCCAGAGATTCGAGGTTGGCATGCTGGCCAGTGCCGCCGATCCGGGGCGCTCCCGATGGTGCTCGGGTTCGCTTGGAGGCCCCATGGGGCCGTCGAGGGGCCTTCGTAGGAGGAGGCCTCTTGAGGGGGTCTTCGAGCCTCTTGGAGGCTTCTTGGAAGCCTTTTTGGCTGTCTTAGGGCGTTCCTGGGCCGCCACCGGAGAGTCGAGGTATGCCTCGAAAACAAGACATGCAACATATTAAGATTAATCAGGACGGAGGTTGTTCGTCGCCCACAAGACGACCCAGGATGAAAACTCTGCCTTGGGGAATATGGGTCGAGACTTCAGGGACGGCACATGGAAAAACACACAACACACACACAACATCGCATGTCTGGGGAGGAGGGGAGGAGGGAGGGGGATGAGGAGGGGGAGGAAGCGGAGGCAGAGGAGGAGGAGGAGGAGGAGGAAGAGGAGGAGGAGGAAGAGTAGGAGGAGGAAAGGGAGGACCCATACCTCCAATATCTCGAATACCTCGGTTTGCGGCCTCTGGGGGCCCTCACCGGCTCACCGGGCCCTGGGACCGTCAAACATCGACTCCGGATGAAGAGCTGGCCCTGGGAGAAGGTCCAGACCTTTGGGGACCCCGCATTGCGAAACTCAAGACATCGGATGTCTGCGGAGGAGGGGGAGGAGAAGGAAAGGGAGGAGGCAGGAGGAGGAGGAAGAAGAGGAAGAGGAGGAGGAGGAGGAGAAGGAGGAGGAAAGTGAGGAGGCAGGACGAGGAAGGAGGAGTAAAGGGAGGAGGAAGATTAATAACGGGAGGACGAGGAGGGTCGAGGTTCGAGGATCGAGGCTCGAGGTTCGAGGACAGAGTTGTTGAGCGTTTGTGGGGGCCTTGTCAGACCCTCCGGGGCCGTCTCCTCGCCACGGCTAAGAAGTCCTTTCAAATTCGAGGCAACACGTATCCCTTGAGTGGTCCAGGGGCAGTCTTCTCAGGGAGAGCTGGAGGTTGAGGAGGAGGAGGAGGAGGAGGAGGAGGAGTAGGATGATGATGAGGAGGAGGAGGAGAAAGAGGAGGAGGAGGAGGAGGAGGAGGAGGAGGAGGAGGAGGAGAAAAAGAAGGGAGAGAGGAGTTGGAGGAGGAGGAGAAGGAGGAGGAGGAGGAAGAAGAAGAGGGAGAGAACGAGTTGTGGGAGGGGGGGGGAAGAGGAGGAGGAGGCGGAGGGAGGAGGAGGAAGGAGCGGGAGGATGCAGATCTTCTGTTGAAAAAGCGCCGCCGGTTGTTCCTACAGAACTTCGGCCCCTGCGCGAACTGGTGTCGGGACGGCCGCCAGCCGCGCCTCCGGTGGACACCGAAAGAGGGGCCGCCAGGTTGAGGCAAGGACTGGAGGAGGAGAGGGAGGAGGAGGAAGAGCATGACGAGGGTGATGTGGGAGTGAGGAGGGAGGAGGAGGAAACCAAAAAGGTAGATGGGAGGATGAGGTAGAGAAGGAGCGACGAGGTGGGTTCGGACTCGAAGGAGGTGGGAAGAGCATGACGAGGATGATGATGCTGATGTTGACGATGACGATGCTTATGATGATGCTGATGATGCTGATGCTGATGCTGATGCTGATTATGATGCTGATGCCGATGCTGATGCTGACGACGACGACGGTGACGATGACGATGGCGATAGTGATAATGCTCATGCTGATGCTGATGATGATGCTGATGCTGCTCATCGCCCGAATTTTCAACATTGGGTTGAAACCCAGGGCACCTACAGTGACCTTGTGGAGTGGTGCCCCTGGCGGTACAATTCCATGGCCGACCAAGTCGCCAGCCAGTGCATCGGAAACAAGGGTTCCATAGACAGAACTTTTGGGGTGCTTTGCGGGCCCTCGGAGTGGAACCGCTCAAACTGGTTGTTGTGCGTGGACGGCGGATTCGTCCGAGGAGTTGGAGGAGCAACAGGCATGGTCTTGTTCAGGATCTTACCAGACGGGGACAAGCAGAGAGTAGCAGATTCCGGCATGTTTCTTCCAAGGTGCCGATCCGCATTTGAGGCAGAGGCTATTGCATTAGAGAGCGCATTGAGTCAGCTGCATCGCACAGTTCTCTCGGGGCAGTAGAACCGGCAGCCTAGGGGCGCAAGCCGTTCGAGAAGAAGATGCGGATGCTGATGCTGATGCTGATGCTGATGCTGCTGCTGCTGATGATGATGATGATAGCGACAACAACGACACGTATAAGGATGAATATCATGATAATGGTGATGACGTCGATGATGACGGTGATGGTGATGATGATGATGGTGGTGGTGGTGATGATGATGAGGATGATGATGGTGATGATGATGATGATGGTGGTGGTGATGATGATGAGGATGGTGGTGATGATGGTGACGACGACGACAACGACGACGATGACGAGACGACAAGGAGGAGGATGACGGTGGTGGTGATGGTGAGAATGATGATGCTGATGATGGTGGTGATGATGATGGTGCTGCTGCCGCTGCTGATGCTGGCTGCCCTCCAGGCCACTGCGCCCGAGCCGCGCGAGGAGCTCCAGGCCCGCCACGGCGCCGCCGCCGCGCGCCGGGCCGCGCGCCTGGAGGAGCGCCTCTGCGGCCTGCACTTCCGCTGCTCGGCCGCGGAGCTCGACCAGCGCTTCCGGCCGGGCTCCTTCGACCGCGTGGTCGCGGGCAGGGTCAAGCTTTGACGAAGCGTCCTGGCGTGCCCAGAGTCCTGCCAAAGAATGTTCTACGAACCTTTTTTGTGGTTCCCACGACATGTTCTCAGAGCATTTCTGGCCGAGACTGCCTTGTGTTAACACATCGGGTTTATGTTCTAATAACATTTTTTGGGTTCTTAGAACATTGTTGCTGGGTTCTAAGAACCGTTCGTGGTAGAACTATAGGAATGCTTGAACGGTCGGTCCCTGCTCAAAGGCGGGGGGGAGGCCCAGAGAACCGAAGGCATGATTTCTTCAATCCGGCCGCTGTTGTCCCAGATGTCGGCCTCCAGGGGCCCGTCATCGGGCCCAGGGACCAGCAAGAATGGATCTGGGACGAAGACCACCTCTGGGGAAGGGGTCGGGACCTCTGGGGCCGCGGATCGGATTGAAGAGATCCTATCGGCGGATGTCTGAGGAGGGGAGGGGGAGCCCAGGCAGGATCGCGTCGTAAAAACATCGGGGCGGGAGGTTTTTCACTTTTTTGGGCGCCCCCGGGGCCCCGGGACCGTCAAAGGATGAAAAACCGGTCCTGGGGAGAGGGTGGTCGGGATTTCGGGGGCGCCGCGCTGAGAAAATCAGGAC
>CAUYUJ010020810.1:0-90000 GCA_963575745.1 Prorocentrum cordatum | reverse complement strand
GGAAGCCGGAGAAGATGCAATCAGGGCCATGGCGGAGATGATGGCGTTCTCAGTCCAACAACACGAGACCATCGACGTGGCTCTGAATAGATTCCAGGTGCTCAAGTCTCGTGCGATTGATCATGGATTGAATCCTGGACCCTCCTGCTGGGCCTGGATGCTTATGACGGGCTTGCGAGTGCAACCAGATGGGTGGTTACACTTACTTGGTATGTTCGACAACAGGTTGCCTCAAGATGAAGAAGAGTTCAGTCGCTTGATCCAAAGTATACGCCGTCGCGGTCATGTTCTTATGCAGGATGGCATCATGAGAGCAGCTGAGAGGGCAGTGCGCATTCCAGGTGCAACGGCTCATCCAGCGCATGCCGACTTTGGCAAAGGCAGACATTTTATGACAAAGGATGCGGTCCAGGGTTTCTTCCCGACGTTTGGCGAGATCAACCAGTGGGGAGGTTTCTTTCCCGCTTCAGCAGCACCGCCGTCGGCATCGTGGTCATCGTCGGGCGCGGCTGCTGCATCGTCTGGAGTCCAGAACGTGTATTTTGATGATGAGAATGCTTCGACCAGTGGTACCGACTACTTCGATGAAGGCCCGCAGGATCTGGCCGCTTACCTTGCCGACGTAGTTCCAGAGATGCATGGTGATGTTCTGCGTCATGAATATATCATGTCGAGACGACGTTGGAGGCAGTTCAGTGGACGACCCTCTCGATTCCATCGTCGCCATGGTCGCAAAGGTTCCAAGTATGGTGGCAAGAATCGTGGTCGGGGTTTGCTTGGCAAAGGTTTCCACTGCGAACATGATCCGACCGCTGCTGCTGCAGCTTCCTCCGTGCCGAGTGCCGCTCCAGGCTTCGTGGGCGCGGCATACCAGACAGGTAAGAAAGGGGGAAAGGGTTTTGGCTGTGGTGGAGGAGCTGGCGCAGGCAAAGGCAATCCCCGCGATGCTCAGGGTAATGTGCTTCGTTGTCATGTGTGCAATAGCGACCAGCACCTCGCCAGAGAGTGCCCGCAGAAGGGAAAGGGCGCTCGCGCTTTCGTCACTCGCGAAGATGGTCGTGGCTACGACGGTGGCGGAGGTGGATACGGCGGGGTCTCCCATGGCAGCGCTGGTGGAGGCTGGTTCGCTACGGCGGCCGACGTGCACAAGCAGTTGGCGCTGGAGGACGAGACGTTCGATGGCTGCGAGGACTACTCTGATGACTGGCACGAACACGACGGGGACGACGATTGCTACGACAACGAAGGTTTGTCCAAGGGCAAGAACCGCAAGGGCAAGGGCAAACGGGACACAGGCAAGGGCCTAGATCGACAGCGTGGTGGATCTCATGCTCAGACTACGCAGCTGAGCAGCATATTGAGCTCGAAGATGGACCAGCGCAAGATCCATGCTGACGAGGAGGCCGCCCTGATTGTCAAGCGCGCAGCTGCAGTGGCTACGCCCAAGTCTTACATGCCGCCGCCTCCTCACCAACCTCCAGAGTTGAGAGAAGTGGCGCCGATCGCACCTCCTCCTGCTCGTGATTCGTCAATGCCGCTGGCGGCCAGTGCTGCAGCTGTCGTTTCGCCTTTCTTGCATAAGAATACGGGCAGAAAAGGTTTGTTCTTCCCGACTCAGGAACGTAGCCGTTCACTCGCTCGACAGCGTCTTGGAGCCTGGCATGCTCGCACACTGCTGCCTGATGGCCGCGAGGCCTTGCTGGTGGACCCAGGGGCTCACGACAACCTGACAGGTAGCGAGTGGTTCAAGCGTGTTTCTGATATCTGGGCTCGCCGCGGTGTCGAGGTCGAGTTCAAGAAGATGGATAGGCCGATTGGAGTGGAGGGTGTTGGCAACAATGCTGATGCCTGTATCGATCGAGGTCGGGTTCCTCTTGCGCTTGCTGGTGGTGAAGAAGGTAGCTACGACGCTCCCATTGTGCCGAACTCTTCAGTGCCGGCTTTGCTGGGTAACAAGGCCCTGCGTCGCAATCGAGCCATTGTGGACTGCTTCAACGGCATCTTGTACTTCATCGGTCCTGGTGACCACCAGCTTCTGCCCCCCCCCCCCCCCCGGCTCAAAGGAATATCAGCTGGAGCTTTCGCAGTCAGGTCATTGGATGCTGCCAGTGACGGAGTTCGAGGACCAGAATATCGGCCAGGTCAGCGCGAGCTCCAGGCTTGCTGACAACGCTGGTTTTCATCTACTCCATTCATCCTCCTCCTGACGGGGCGGCAGCGCGACTTCGAGCGCCGTAGACTCGGCACGGCGTTCGGGCCCAGGTCGCGCAGCTGAAGTATTGCCGAGCAGAACTGGTACTCTTCCGACCTTGAGTGCAGCTACCCTCGTCAGTGGGTTACCTCGCGCGCCCCCCCCTCATTCTAGTCCAACGGCTAAGGCCGAAGTTGCACAATACCAGGTTGGGTCTGCGGATGCGGTCCGCAGTGATGGCGAGCCTGCTGAGTCTGAGCTTTCAACCTCGACTTCGGCGGCCTGACCACGAGGTGTTCCTGGAGTCCGTGAGCTTCCATCCTCCGGTACTTCGGCACAGCCTCCGCTACTGCCTGCGCCCCCTCTGGGTGTCACGTGTGGTCCTGACGTCGCCTGTCCTGTGGTCAAAGCACCTCCGTCGGCTTCGTTGGCATTTCAGTCTCTTGCACCTGTTGAGCATGGACCTCATCCTTTTGAGGCTCCCAATTCGAGTGCTGACTTGGCGCCCTTGCCGTCTGATGAGAATTTGGTATCCCATTTTGGTGTGCCTTCTGTCGTCACCGTGATGTTCGTCGACGATTCTGACGATCTGGTGCGGCAGCATACTTTGCATGAGAAGCTGGCCGCTACTGGTATCGTGTCTACGGCAATGGCTTTAAGATCTAAGGAGATGCTGACCACCGCCGCCATGGACCGAGCCAGCAAGACACTACGTGAACGGTGCCCTGCTTTGCTGTGGGTGACACCCAAGGGTGCAGCGCTGGGCGGCCCTACTCGACATGATCGCCGGCGGAGCTATGATGTGGCGTCTTTGGTCCAATGGCAGCTGAACGCCGAACGTCCGGTCATAGTCGAAGCCAGTGCCGCATCTTCTGTCTGGGAAGTTGGTGGCTGGGAACAGATGTGCAACGACTGTCGCCTCAGTCGTCACACTGTCAGGTGGTGCCGATGTGGTATCACGAATTCTGCTTCTGGATTGCCAAGCCGTCGGGTTTCGAAGCTGCTATCCAATCTTGTCCTGTGCGCAGACTACGACACCTGCAACTGTCCTCAACGTCATCACCCGCAGAATGGTCAATGCGAAGATGTACGACATGAGCTGCGACAGCTTGTGCAGGTGATATCGGAGTTTGTGTTGAAGCCGATAGTTGGACTCAGTGGATGACCCCTGGAGACGGTGCCAGAGTCTGTTGCAGCACCAGTGGTGCTAAGGTCCGACAGCACTACCCGACGGAGGCTCGCATCAAGCAGAAGCAGCGCGAAGCTGAATTCGGCAAGAAGACTCTTCCCAAGAAGATGGACGACTACGAGAAGCACTGGGATGATTGTGGCGATGATCTCAGTTCAATTTTAGTGGATGGTCCAGATCTGTGGTGTGATGACTACAGCTATGATGTATACCGCGTTGCCTGTGTTGACGATGAGGAAGTCGACTTGCAGGCCTTGGAGCATGACGAGGAGGATCTCGCCTCGCTTCGTCCTGATGGCATATTTCTCCTCGGCCAAGGTTCTGAACATCAGCCTTGGAGGTTCGTGGATTGTGCAGAGCAGGTCTACTACTACGACGATCCGAAGGCGTTGTATTTGGACTGGGGGCTGCCTGCAGATGAGCACTACTACTGTGATGTGTTGGAAATCTGCGGCGGCCAGGAGCGTGCCACTCAGATTCTGGTTCGACGGCTACATCGTGAAGGATTCCAGTGAGGACCATCTTGTGATCTGCGTTGTGGTGTTGATCTCAGTCGCCGCTTTGATTTGCAATGGATATGGCAATATGTTACGCATTGCCAGCCTGTGGTTATCGTGCTTTCCACGCCGTGCACCGGCATGAGGGGCTGGCACCATCTCAACAGAGTTCTGAATCCGAGCACTTGGGAGGCCAGTCGTGCCAGGGCTTCTTATCTTGGATCGTGTGGTGCTGAGTTTGCTGGTCATCAACTTGCAGTTGGCAATCACTTTCTTAATGAGCAGCCCCTGGGCTCCGATGTCTACGAGCTCGAAGGTTGGCTTTCGCTGCGTGCTGATACTCGAGTGGTGTCGGCCGTATTCCATCAGTGTCAGGTGGGTCTGGTGGAGGAGAAGTCACGGCTGCCGGTGAAGAAGGCTACTGAGCTGATGGCCAGTGACGAACGACTTGTTCGACGCTTTCGCCGACTACTCTGTCGGGGCCCCCGAGCCTGTCAACAACATGCGCATGCTGAGGGAAGTCATGTGACGCGCAAGTTGCAGGTGTGGCCGTGGCGCATGGCTTCGCTCATTGCCGATGGTATTGCTGACGTCCTTCGAGAGCGTTGGAGATCCAAGCCGCCTAGAGTTCACTGGATGAAATTCTCCACCGACGAACGTGATGCGGAAGAGATTGGCCGTTTCCTCAGGAAGTGCAAGACGGGTCATCGTAGGTCCGTCAGAGACTCCGACTGTGCGCCGATGTTGTGCTCCACCAGTGTCTACCGTCACGTTCGCTACCGTAAAGGCACTGTCTCTCTCGCCAAGCAGTTGCTGAGTCGGATGGAGAGTTCTGTTTGTGGGCGCGAACGTCCAGAAGAGCGCCGACGGCGAGCGACAGCACAGAGATACTGTATTTTGGCTTTTCCGCTGAGGAATATCACGTGTGCTGCTTGTCTGGGCAGAGCTTCGCAGCATGACCCACGCCACGCACGTGATGATGCCTGTCGGTATCCCCATGTTGCGTCCATGGGCACCGAGTGTCCAGGATGCCTTGCGGGAGCAGTTCGGTCAGACTCTCGACGCCTTGATGATCCTCGATGTCGCTGGAAGTGGGTGGAGACGCGGGGTAGCGCAGTTGCCCGGGCGCTTGCTGGCCCATCTGCGGCGGCTCCGAGGGGCAGGTCTGCTTCTGGTGTTGCGCCTGCTCGAGCCGCTGGAGCACGCGCCCCCGCTCATCGCGACCCAACCGCTGACGATCCTGGTGGTGGTGACCTGTCGCCCCTGGAGGCCGCTGCTGCGGCAGCTTCGTCATCTTCAGCGTCTGCCTCAGCACCTGTCGTGCCTGTGCCGGCGGCCCCAGCACCTGATGCGGCACCAGAGGCGGCGGCTGCGCCGCCGCCGCCGCCGCCGCCTGCACGACCTCCAGGAGTGGATGCTGCGGTGGGAGCAGATCCACCGTTGGATGATCCTACCAGAGTGCAGCCACCTGCTGCTCAGCGGAGAGCTCGTGCAGCCAGGTCGGAGGTTGGAGTTCAGGCGAATGCCGAAGGGGCCGACTGGTCTGACTGGTCCATGGGGAGAGCGATGAAGCTGCTGCGTAGCAAAAACAACTTGGTCATCAGAAGGACTTTGCGCAAGCTGCATATCAGAATGTGGCATGCGCCGGCGCTGCGTCTCAAGGAGATGCTCATTGCCGCTGGCGCGCCTCAAGAGGCGATCGACTTGATTCAGATTGTGTGTGATACGTGTCCGGCCTGCCGTGCTTGGCATCGGCCAGGCAAACGGCCCATAGCCACCAGCAGGGTGATCACTGACTTCAATCAGGACGTGCAGATCGACCTGCTGTTCTGGAAGACGAAGATTGCGATGCACATGTTGGACGTTATGGTGCGCTTCTCGGTCGCGGCCATCATTCCAGATCGCAACGCGGGCACCATCATCGGTGCCGTCACGCATTACTGGTTCAGGCTGTTTGGAGCCCCGGCTGTGCTCACCTCCGATCGCAAGGGGGCCCTCGACAGCGACGAAGCCAGGTCTTGGGCTTCGCGCTGGCAGTGCAAGCTGAACCTGCGGCCGAGAGGAGCTCACGCTCGCATGGTAGAACGGCATCATGAGTAGTTGCGTCATCAGTTACATCTGGTTGATGAGCAGTGCACCCGTGATGGCACGCCTGTTCCCGACGAAGCCATCCTGGATGAGTGCGCGCTGGCCAAGAAATGTATGATTTCTATTTCTGGCAACATCACGCCCTATAAGGTTGTGTTCGGTCGCACTATTCTGATGCTCACGGATTTAGAACCAGCTTCTGCTACGGCGCTGGAGGACCAGGACGACGGCATCGACGGGATATCTCGCCACATACATCGGCTACGTGAGGTGGCTATCGCGGCGGTGGTCGGGGCTTCCGCGCAGCAACGAATGGATCGTGCACTCCAGTCTCGCACTCGCCCGGCTGGTGAGTGTCAAAACTTGCAGCTGGGCGACCTGGTCGACATCTGGCGCGACCCGCCCAACAAGGATGTCTCGGGCTGGCGAGGCCCGGCTACAGTGGTGAACGTCAATCGCATACAGGAAGGCGTGGTTGACGTGCAGTGGCAGTCGCGGGCGCTCAGTTGCCGATTGGCTGACGTACGACACTCTCTCAGCATGGATGTGATGGTTGCCACAGAACACTACCGGCAGTACTGGGAGTTACCATTGACTTTGGTGCAGGAGTTCGCCGAGAGCATCGAGAAGGGATCGGTAACTTTGGCGTGTGTGAACACTTCGCGGGCTGGGAGTTGTCTAGACACTGTGCCAAGTATCCCATCATTTTCACGCGATGCTGCATGTTGAGTCGTGTGATCTCAGATTGCAAGGCTGTAGTGGTGGCCGTCTGGGTCACGGTGCCAAGGATCTCGAGTGCATGCCTGGTGTCGACGAGACGCTGTTTATCTTCTGGAAGGCAGGTCATCCGCTCGATTGGCATTGGCAACAAGTTCTTGGCACAGTGAGGATTTCCCTTCCGACGCTGTTTGGAGATGAGTGGCAAAACACGGTTTTCCTGCAGTTCTTTATTGTTGTTTTGGAGGACATCGAGCTTGCTCGGCAGGCTGTCCCTGATGTACCACATCTTGGCCGTATGTATGAGCAGGTCGATCCAGACGAGGGCAGGTTCCCACCGGGCACTCGTCTTCCAAGAGTTAGCCGACCCAGGAGCGAAGACGAGAACGACGAGCAGCTTAGCAAGTCTCGCCGCAGGGACGAACCTCAGGTCATTGTGTTGCCTGGGGACCTCAAGAGACAGCTCTCAATTGGATCGGATGAGAGTGGGAATCCTCGACCTCATGTTGCTCCTTGTCTACCTCATGCTACTGAGGAGCCTCCTGCTGCAGTTGACGTGCCTGTGCCAGACAGTGATGTGGACACCGATATCGATGATGAGGATCTTTTCTGGGGTTTTGTCTTCATGGAGAAAGCTTCTCCGTCCGCAGCTCATGTATATTTCGGCGGCCAAGTTCCAGCTGTCGAGCTCACGTCCGAAGACATCGAGGGGCCTATCAGCATTGAGTTCTCTCGGAGACAAGCCTGGCGGCTGGGGCTCACTTCAGACAAGATTGCTAAGGGTCAAGTATTAGTGATGAATATATTCAAGACCCAGGCTTCGCCAGTCATAGAGCGTGATCTCAACAACCTGTCTGCGGCCGAGATCAGGCAACATCATGATCTGGTGGTTGCGGCGAAGTTGAAGGAGCTGAAGCGTTGGGTTTCTCGTGGCGTCGTAGAGCGCGTGCCCAAAAAGGATGCTGATAATCGAATCGACTCTCGCTGGGTCAGTAAGTGGAAGATCATCGAGGGCAGCCGCGACGTGAAGGGGCGCTTGACCGTGCGTGGCTTCAAAGATCGGCAGAAGAACGAGAAGGATCGCATGAGGACCGCCGCGGGAACCGCCTCCCGCTGGGGGCAGAGGGTGATATGCTCCATCGCGGCTCAGCATGGCTGGACCCTGTGGTCGCTCGACGTCTCGATGGCGTTCTTGCGTGGCAAGACGTTCGAGGAGCTCGCTGAAAGGTTCGGTTTCAAGATGAGGAGTTTGCAGTTTGATATTCCTCCTGATGGTGCCGCCCTGCTGAAGCAGATCGAGGGTTTCGAGGACTTCAACGAGGTTACGGAAACCCTGAACATGAAGAAGCCAGGTTTCGGTACGAATGACGCTCCGTGGGCCTGGCAAGTAGACCTGTCGGACACTCTCAAGGAGTTGGGTTTCTTCCCGACCGAAGCTGACCGGCAGTTGTGGTTGATGTTCGACAGTGCAGTGCTGGTCGCAGTTCTTGGTACGCATGTGGATGACTTGAAAGGTGCTTGCAGTGATGAGACACGTGAGTGGATATTCGCCAAATTTCGTGAGAAGTATGAAGACGTGACAGTGAATCTGGCTCCATTCGAATGTGTAGGTCTTCAGCATTCTCAGGATGAGGTGAGCAAAGCTATCACGATCGACCAGAATCACTACGTCTCCCAACTTCGTCCGATCAGCAGCACTCTACTTACTGGCAAGTCTGATGAAGAATTGGTGGATAGCACGCTCCAGGGCCTGTACTGGAGTCTTCTTGGAGGAGTGGCGTGGCTCACCCTCACGCGTGCTGATATCGCTGTATTCGTTGGTCGTTTTCAGAGGCACAGTCAGAAGGTCACAGTTGGTGACATCAAAGGTCTCAATACCCTTCTGAAGTGGATCAAGAGGAAGCCTTTCAGTATCAAGTATGCGCGGCTGGAGCCGCGCCTCTGTGTCTCTGTGTGATAGCAGACTCTGCTAATCGTGCTGATGATGCTGACTGTCTAGCTGTTCGTGCCGCCATCTTAGTGCTCATTGAGCTTCGAGATGGCATTCCTGGTGGACTGATGCATGTCATTGATTACTATAGTCGGAAGCAGCCGAGAGTCACTCGCAGTACGTTTGGGGCCGAGTTGACCAACCAGTTGGAGGCCTGTGAGCTCGGCATGCTGCACCGCGGTTTCTGGCATCAAGTTTTGACGGGGTCTCGTGGTGCGAAGGAGTTGCATGATGCGGTGAACTCGAATAAGATAGAGATGAGTCTTTATTTAGTCGGTGACGCTCACGCTGTGTTTGCTGCTATTACTGCTGAGGAGATCGCCATGCCCAACGGTCGTAGTCAACTGTATGCTGTACGAGCCATGCGAGATCGACTTGACTGCGGCTCGTTGACAGGATTGCTGCGCTGTGATACGAGAGATATGCTGTGTGATGCTCTTACCAAGGGTGCAGTGGCTCGAGGTGCTATCGTCGACGCTTTCGGCACTGGACAGTGGCGGATGATGATCAAGGACCAGATTCATATATGGCCGAATGTTTCGTCTGCTGCTTCATTTACCACTATGTGTTGATGATGAGGGATTTTTGTCGTAATTATCCTTTTGTGAGCCTCGCCGCTCGGACACATATGCAGTGGGCTTCACGGTGAGTGATGCAGTGCGCTGTTGCCTGTGTAGGCTTAGCAGCTTGCCTCTTCGAGGTCGGTTGCTGTCTGTGTGGTCCAACCAGGACTACTAAGTTGACATTTTGGGGTGATGCTGTGATTGCTCGTGGACGACCGCTCTGGTATCACGTCTGCGAGCATGGTGCTTCTCCGACGATACTTGCGAGTTGGAGATGGTGCCAGAGTCAAAGTGTATATGCAGCGTCCCCCTCTGAGCCTCTCCGTTCCGTGGCCGCCTGTGCTCAAGGCGGCCAGCCAGTTCTTTCTTTGCTTGTACTGATGTGGAGATTGGCGCCGCTGCGCCCGCTGGAAAAGGTGATCATCCTTGTTACTGCTGCGTGGCTGACGCCGATCCGCTCATTCGACCGTACTTGTACTTGTACTAGTCGTGGTTGTGGTGGTTGTGGTGGTGGTGGTGGTGGTGGTGGTGGTGGTAGCAGGAGGAGGAGCAGGAGGAGGATGAGGAGGAAGAGGAGAAAGAGAGGAGGAGGAGAAGGAGGAGGAGGACGGGGACAGAAGAGGGAATGGGGTGAGGAGGAGGAGGAGGAGGAGGAGGAGGAGGAGGAGGAGAGGAGGAGGAGGAGGAGGAGGAGGAGGAAGAGGAGGAAGAGGAGGAGGAGGAGGAGGGGGAGAGGGAGAGGGAGTGCGGTGAGGAGGAGGAGGAGGAGGAGAAGGAGGAGGAGGAGGAGGAGGAGGAGGAGGAGGAGGAGGAGGAGCAGGAAGTTTTAGGACCAGCTCTATTCACGTCAGATTGAAAGGGGGGGGTCATAACGAAGGACTCTGAGAGGTTGCCCCCGGGACGTTCATGGAGGCCCCCATGGCCTCCAGAGCATCCCTCACGAGGCCCAGAGGGCCCCAGGGGCTCCAAAATTAATGGAAAAATTGGTGGCACCTTGGGCCAGGGGCGCCTTCTCAGACATCCGGCTGCTCCACTTTTTTCGATGCGTGGGCCCTGGAGGTCTGGGCCATTTCCCAGGGGCCGGCTTTTCGCTCTGAGTTGTTCTCTGACGCTCCCGATGCCCAGCGAGGGCCTGGAGGCCGAAAACGGCCCAAAACCGCCCGTTCTAATGATTGTTGGAGTGTCGGACTTCTGGACTTCGGGGTCCGGCCTCGGCCTTCCCTCCTCGGGGAGGAGGCCGCAGGCCGGAGGAGACAAGGAGGTCTGAGGAGGAGGAGGAGGAGGAGGAGGAGAAGGAAAAGGAGGAAGAGGAAGAGGAGGAAGAGGAGGAGAAGGAAAAGGAGGAGGAGGAGGAGCAGGATTGGAAGCGGGAAAGGGATGATAACGAGGAGGAAGGAGCAGGAGGAGGAGGAGGAAGAAAAGGACAATGGAAAGGCTGAAGATGAAGGTGGTGACGAGGGGGAGGAGGAGGAGTAGGATGAGGAGGAGGAGGAGGAGGAGGAGGAGGAGGAGGAGCAGGAGCAGGAGCAGGAAGAGGAGGAGGACGAGGACAAAGACGAGGACGAGGAGGATGCTTGAGGAGGAAGACGGATGGGGAGGAGAGCGTTGGAAGGCGATGGCGGTGAGCCGGAGCAGGCGGAGAAGCGGGCGCAGCGAGCGGGAGGCCGCCTCGCCCGCGAGGCGTTCTTCCCCGCAGCCGCGGCGGTGCTCCGCACTGGCGGCGAGTGCCACCTGCGCCTGACGGACCCACGGGGAGCTGGCCCTGGCAAGGCCAGGCGGAGGGGGTGGTTCGACGGAGGCGACGTCTGCGGGGCGCGGGGGGGCGGAGGGGGAGGAGGAGGCGGAGGAGGCGGAGGAGGACGGGGAGGGGGAGGGGGGGAGAGGGAGGGGGATGGAGGAGGAGAGGGAGGGTGAGGGGGGGGGGGCGGAAGGGAGAGGGGGAGGGGGTGGGGGGAGAAGGAGCCGGAGGAGGGGAAGGAAGGATGGAAGGGGAAGGGGCGAAGGAGGGGACGAAGGAGGAGGATGAGGATGCCGATGAAGGATGAGGTATGGGGGATGAGGAATATGGGATGAGAGATGAGGGATGAGGGGTGAGGGGTGAGGGATGAGGGATGAGGGATGAGGGATGATGATGATGATGATGATGATGATGATGATGATGATGATGATGATGATGATGATGATGATGGTGATGATGATGACGATGATGCTGCCGGATGCTGATGCTGATGCTGATGCTGATGATGATGATGGTGATGATGATGCTGATGGTGATTATGATGATACTGATGGCAATGACGATGGTGATACTGATGCTGATGATGACCATGCTGATGATGCCGTTTATGCTGGTGATGGTGATGGTGGTGGTGATGCTGATAATGGTGATGATGATTACGACGATGACGAGTATGATGATGGTGATGGGTATGTCGATGATAATGTTGACAATGATTGTGATGACAATGACGACGTTGGTGATGATCATGGCACTGGAGATGTTGATAAATGTGGCGCTGATGATGTTGACGATGACGCTGACGCTGACGATGACGATGACGATGATGATGATGATGATGATGATGATGATGATGATGATGATGATGATGATGATGATGATGATGATGATGATGGTGATGGTGATGGTGATGGTGATGGTGATGATTATGAGGATGATGGTCATGATGATGGTGAGCATGAGGAGGGGAAGGGAGGTTTAGGAGAGGCTGGAAAGGAAGGAGGATGAGGATGAGTATCAGAAGCACCATCAGCACCAGCAGTCGGCCACGGCGCTATACTTGTCACCCTTCTGCCCTCCTCCTCGTCCTCCTCCTGCTCCTCCTCCTCCCCCTCCTCGTCCTCCTCCTGCTCCCTCTCCTCCTCCCCCTCCTCCTCCTCCTCCTTCTCCTCCCCTCCTCCTCCTCCTCCTCCTCCTCCTCGTCCTCCTCCTCCCTCTCCTCCTCCTGCTCCTGCTCCTCCTCCGCCTCCTTATCCTCCTCCTCCTCTTCCACCTCCTCGCCTCCTCCTCCTTCCCCTGCCCTCCACGTTCTCCTCTTCGATGTCCGCTTCTCCCGGCGGAGGAGCAGCGGTGGCAGGACGAGCCCATCCCCCGTCCTTCCTCACTCATTCTCCCCCCTCCCCCCCTCACCCCACGCCCCCATCCATCTGCCTCCTCCCGGCCCCTCCCCCTCTCCATCCTCCCCTCTTTCCTCCTTCACTCCTTCTTCCCTCCTCCTTGCCTCCTCGTCCTCCCTCCGCCACCCTTTCCCCCCCACTCCTGCATCCCCTCGCTTCCGCTTCCTCGCCCCCCCCCCCCCTCCATCCCTCCTCCCTCACTTTCACCTACGCCACCGCCCATCTCCCTCTCCCCG
Source organism: Prorocentrum cordatum (assembly GCA_963575745.1). Taxonomy (NCBI): domain Eukaryota; class Dinophyceae; order Prorocentrales; family Prorocentraceae; genus Prorocentrum; species Prorocentrum cordatum. The sequence continues at coordinate 77,394 of CAUYUJ010020810.1, read as the reverse complement.
TTCTCCCTCTGTGTGCGTCTGTGTCTGTTTCCCAACCATCCTGTGGTGTTGGGCCCCCGTTTTGAAAGACAGCACCCCGCGCCCTCTCCTCCTCCTCCTCCTCCTCCTCCTCCTCCTCCTCCTCCTCCTCCTCTTCCTCTTCCTCCTCCCCCTTCTCCCTCCTCCTATCCTTGCATCTGCCTTCCGCACGACAACCATTTCGGCGCACCCCTCACACGTCTCGCGGCCCCATATGGAGCTCCACCCAAGACCCCAGTGGCTGTGATCACATGCGGTTCCCCGCCCAATTCGGCACACCCATCACAAGTTTCGCGGCCCCATGGAGAGATCCGCCCACGGCCCCAGTGGCTGGGATGACATACGGTTCCCCGCCCATTTCGGCGCACCCCTCACACGTCTCGTGTCTTCATAGGGAGCTCCCGCTCCTCCGTCCCACCCGCCATGCGGAACTCACAATAGCAATGGTTAGGCTCTTCGCCAGACTGTGTGTGTGTGTTTTGTTGTGTGTGTGTGAGTGTGTGTGTGTGAGTGTGTGTATTTTGTTGTTGTTGTTGTTGTTGTTGGTGGTGGTGGTGGTGGTAGTGGTGTGTGTGTGTGTTTCGTGTCCGTACTTGTGTGTATGTGTGTGTGTGTTTCGCGTGTGTCTGTATGTGTGTGCGTTTCTGTTGTGTGTATGTGTGTGTGTGTTGTATGTTGTGTGTGCGCGTGTGTGTGTTGTGTGTGTTGTGTGTTGTGTGTTGTGTGTGTGCGTGTGTGTGTGTATGTGTGTGAGTATGTGTGTGAGTGTATGTGTGTGAGTGTGTGTGAGAGTGTGTATTTCGTGTGCTTCGCGTGCGTGTGTGCGTGTGTGTGAATGTGTTTCCCCCCCGCGCCGCCCCGCGCAGGACCAGTACCTCACCGCGCGCGGCCTCCGCGCCGCCCCCGCCTGCGGCCTTGCGCTGCTCGAGCGCCTCGACTTCTTCGATGCCTTCGAGCGCGTGTACCGGCCGCTCGGCTGCCGCTGGGGATCTGGAAAGAGCATGTGTGGGAACAGGCACACGGGTCGAGAGCGCACAAAGCACACAATCGGCACACACACACACACAAGACACTGACGACACATGAAGTAGCACACACAAGACGCACACAGTGGGAAAGCACTACAAACACACACGCACACGTGTGCGTATGTTTGACAGCGCGTGTATTTTCCACACTTCACGCTCATCCCCAGACTCGGCTACGCGTGAGAGTTGCCCTTCGCCGGAGTGACCTCTGATGCGGGCCCAGAGGGCTCCCTCTGGCGCTGGCTTGCGCGCTTGTGTGTTGGCCCATTCCGCGGCGCCCTGAAGCTGCGCACCACAAGTCACTCTTGCTTGGGGCCACTCTTGCGTTCAGGCGGCAGGTCTCCGACGATATCATTTTCTAACAGCGTTCGGATCCAGTAGAGGCGGAACGAACCATAGAGGTTCCAATAGAGGTGATAGCGTTTCGCTAGAAGGTGTTCTTCTAGTGCCTCGAGGCCTTCGAGCGCGTGTGCCGTGTACCGGCCGCTCGGCTGCGCTGGGAATCTCTGCCAGCCTCCTCCCGGTTGGGGCCTGCCAGTCTCGGGCTCGAGTTTCGAGGTTCTCGGACGTCTTCGTCGGCTGCTCTCGGCGGTTCTCCGGCCTCGGGGTGCTCTTCAGCCGCTGCGCCTCGCCGAGCGCTTTCTGGAGGTACCCGGATCGCTCCGAACGGCCGCCGGAGAGCCGAGCAGTGCAGCGACAGCCCTTGGGAACCGAGATATCCGACGATCTGTTTTTGTCCACTGGCCTTCTTAAAAGCATTCCTACATTAGAACAACGCAGCGCAAAACACACACACACACACACATCCGCACACACACACACACACATCCACACACACATCCACACACGCACACACACACACGCACACACAAACACGCACACACACAAACAACAAAATCAAGCTTGGACCTCGGGGGCCGCCTTCGGGGCCCTGGGGCCGTGAAGAGCGGGTCCGGGACGTAGACCTACCCCCCTCCGGGAAGATGATGCTCCGGTCTTTCTTCCGGGTTCCTTCCCGGTCGAATTGCCACTGTGTAGCGTTTCGCTAGGGCGCTCATCGGGCGAGTGGTGATGGGGGGTGGCCTGACTCGGGGGGTGAAGGAACGGGTCCCTGACGTAGACCTACCCCCCAGGGGGAGATGATACTCCGGTTTTTGCTCTGGGTTCCTTCCCGGTCGAACTGCCACTGTATAGCGTTTCGCTAGGGCGCTCATCGGGCGAGCGGTGAAGGAAAGGGCCCCTCTTGGGCCCCTCAAGGTGAACGAAAGGCCTGACTTGGGCCCCTCTTGGGCCCCCCAAAATCAGGAGAAGAAGAAACACACAGACACAATTAATCCTCGATTCCCCAGAAAATATGGGAAAATATGGGAAGTGGGGGGAAGACAGAACCCCAGAAAATATGGGAAAATATGGGGAATCTTTTTATTTGTGTGTATTTATTTGTGTGTCCTGGTGCCCCTTCACAAAAGTCAGGCGAGGCCTGACTCTTTGGGGGGTGGAGGGGAGGGCCCTCCAGGGGCCCCTCTGGGGCCCCTCTTGGGCAGCCAGCAGGGGCCCCCGAGGGGGGCCCGAGGGAGGGGTGATTTTGGAGCCCTTCTCTGCAGCCCCCCGGCTCGGGCCGCCATCTTGAACGAAGGATTGCAAAAAAAACCTTTTTGCAATCCTCCGCAACTAAGGATTGCAAACAAAAAAAAACCTTTTTGCAACGAAGGACTGCAGTCCTTTTTGCAATCCTTTTTGCAAACCTTTGCAATCGAAGGGTTTTTTTTGCAATCCTTTTTGCAATCCTTTGCAATCCTTCCTACAGTGCCGTTTTTGATACATGCTCCGCGTGCGGATCGTGTATTAAACATGCATAGATTTAGTGTTAAAACCAACGATGCATTCCTGCATCAATTCATTCACACATTCGTCATGTATTAAACATTTTATGTTTTAGAAATCCGATGTATTAGAAACTGCCCTGGACCACCCGCCCGAGGGCAAGTAAAAGTATGACAGGTCCCACAGGGGGACGGGCACAGTCAGCACGCACAGTCAGGATGGGCCACCTTCCCAAGGGTACCCCTGCATCCTGGCCTCCTCGGCCCGTCCTTCGCCGCGTTCGCTGGCCGCGCCCCGCTCGAAAAGCTTCGACATGGGCGTCCAAGGCCCTTGCATCCTTATCGCGCGTCCTTGCTACTCTGCTTGACTGTAGCCCGAGGGCGCCCTGTCCGGCGGCCGCTTCGCCGGAGCTCTCCTCAGAAGTTCTTCCGGAGTCGTGACCTCGCCGTAATGCCGGCTTCATCTTAGGTCGAGACGGCCACGATCCCTTTGGCAAACGCCAAGCTTCAGGAGGGAAAAAACACGCAGACACAATGAATCGTCGATCCCCAGGAAAATATGCGAAAATATGGGAAGTGGGGGGGAAGACGAAAGTCAAAAAAATATGGAAAAATATGGGGAATCCTTTTATTTGTGTGTATTTATTTGTGTGTCCCAGGGCCCCTTCAAAGCTGCACGAGGCTGTACTCTCCCTGCGCATGTCTGGGCTGCATCTTTCCTGGGAGCACCTGGGTGTGCAGGTCTTCGCTAGCCCACCTCCGACTCCTCGACCCACCTCGTCACCTTGGCTGCTAGTTTGCCAGAGGGGCGCTTTTCAAGCGGCGCTTCGTCTTCGATTCCATGTCTCGGGGGCCGTTTCCGGGCCCTGGAGCCATCAAACAACGGACCCGAGAGGTAGACGTACCCCCAGGGGAGCAGTCGGCGAGCAGTCTAGACTTTCTAGGGTCATAGACTGAACAAATCGCATCGACGGATGTCTAGCTAAACGGTGCTTTGCTCTGGCGATTTCGTGGACCGTTTTCGTTTTGAATTTGTTCCGCAGCAAATGCAGAACCCAAGACAGAACGAAGGACAACGAAAACAAACGACAACGAAAAACACTGCTTGGCTCGAGCCCTGGTCAAGACCTCTAGGGCCATGGATTGAACAGATCGTATCAGCAGATGTCGGGGTCCTGCTCCGGCTGCTCCTCCTACCGTTCCTGATCCTGGGCGGGGCGAGAGGGATAAGGAGGGCGAGGGGTAGGGAGGAGGACAGACTGACGAGGACGAGGAGGGTGGAGGAGAATGAGGGATGAGCAGGTGGGACGACTCAAGAGGAGGAGAAGGAGGAGGAGGGGCAGAAGCGCAGCAGAAGGAGCAGGATGAGGAGGTGAAGGATGATGATGAGGAGGAGGAAGGAGGAGGAGGAGGAGGAGGAGGAGGAGTAGGAGGAGGAGGGGTCCGTAGCCATTTTGGCTCAAGGCTAAACGTAACGAAGGGTCGGGGACCCGAGGTGTTGCGATTCGCTTTGAACCCGCCCGTGGGCATTTCTCGAGGTCGCCAGGCGGCCTGCCTCCAAAAGGCTTCCCTTCAGCACTCACGATCCCTGCTGTGAGCTCGCCCGAGCCCAGCAGGCTTTTCTCTGCACTTGCGGGCGCCGAGCATCGGCGAAGTCAGAGGAAACGATGGCAGGTGCGTTCGTGGCAGATGTCATGGCTTGCGTGGCTCAGGCGGCTACTCCGCTTCGTGGTGGCAAGCGCTCTGCTTCTGCTGCCGCAGTCGATGCCGCTCATGGACCAAATGATGAGGAACAAGGGGATCTTCGTGCCTACATCGACCAAGTCAAAGCCAGCCTGGTGGAGGAGCTCGGTGGAGTGCGCACCTCCGTCAACAACGCCATCGGTGAATCGACCCAGCGTGTGGTGGCTACATGCAGTGGCTTGTCAACCCAAGTCGAGAAGCGGATCGCCCCCCCTCGAACAACAAGTGCGTGCTCATGGTACGCAGTTCGAGGAGATGGCCAAGGATCTCAAGAATGCCAGGGACGAGCTCTACATCGCGAAGAGTGCGGAGCCTGTTCCGCCCGTGGTGGCTGCTGGTTCGAACTTCAACAGGGACGTGGACCCGACCATTATCATCATTCGTGCGCAGGAGGTGGTGGCGAGGGACGCGGTCAACATCGCGATGCGCCCGTGGATGGAGCAGGCTAACATGCAGAGCGAGCAGCGGGAGGTGCAGGGCGAGCCAGCCTCTCGCCGCTTCGTGCTCAAGATCAAGGGTGCGACCAACTACGCCAGCCGCGTGGTCAACCAGGCAATCGGCCTCCTCAAGCCATCGACGCCACAGGGGGAGTGGCGCCGTTTCTACGCGCAGTCGGTCAGCCTGCAGCGCGTGGAGCTCTACGTGGGCATCGACAAGTCGCCGTTCCAGATCAAGAGTGAGCTGGCCTGCAAGAAGGCCCGCCAGGCCTTCGCCCAGCATTTTGCTGATAAGAAGATCTTCATCAACAAGGACAAGGGCGTGCTATCGTGCAACTGGAAGGAGCTGCTGGAGATTACACCCTCGCCGACGGACGACATGCCGACGCTGCGGTGGAAGCGCGCGAACTTGGACGGCCAGAACATCGACCCGAACATCATCATTCCTGCAGTGCAAGCTGTCCTCGCTGGGGGTGAGGACTCCGACCAGTGGTGTGTTTAGCACCCTGCAGCAGCTGTGGAGCGGGCAGAGACGCTCTATTGTGCCGATCAGAATAGCTACGTGGAGCGCTAGGGCTTTGCATGTCCATAAGGCGCCGATCCGTCTGAAAAAGCGGCGTCTCTTGTGCGATCTGATGCAGCGGGGAGCGATAGTAGTTGTTCAGGAAACGCACGGTACAGATGCTGATTTAAAAGACTTAATTCACCACTCTCACAAGCCTGCTCAGTTCACTTCCTCGCATGTTCCCCCATGGCCCCACCTCTCACAGAACAGGCGGAGTGGCTACCTTCTTCCCCCTTTTCCAAAGGTCTGAGGTTCGACAGCAGGTTTTTGGATCTCCCCTCCCTGTCGTTTCCTCCTCCCCCTTAGTTCCAGGACGAGTTCTGCACACTAAGATCAGTTTTCATGATGGTCAAACGTGGATTTCCCATTTCAATACCCATAATCACGAGCTTAACGAGCAGGAGAGACAGCTTGTTTCTCGTCGTATGCAGGAGGGAACGCAGAGCAGTCGTCTTCGGCCGCATGAGCGTCTCGCCCTGGTGGCTGGCGACTTTAACTTCGGCCGCATCTCCCCTCATCCTCTTGACCCTGACCCCAACGCTGTGCTTCCTGATGCTGCTATCCCCCCCCCCGAGAATGGCGTGATGCGCCAGGGCCTCTGGTGGAATTTCAACTCGAGGCCCCGACCCACTTTTTCATGACTCCCTCGGCGATCAATCTTCCTGGGGCGAAGATGGCTTCCTATATCGACCGTGCGTTCACCTCGGCCCCTGGCTGGGTCCTCAACCAGCACTCGACGGGGGGGCAGGTAAGTCACGATCCAGAGGTCTTGCAGGCTCTAGGACTTTCGGACCACTCGCCCGTCTGCGTCTGATGCAGGTGCGCGACCCGACGCCGATCGACCAGAGACCGATCCCTAAGCACATTTTCAAGTCGAACGCATTTAAGTCCTTCGTGAAGCGTGCATGGGAGGAGGCCCCGCCCGACGATTGGATGAGTCACCCCCTTCGGCATCAATATTCTAAAAACCTGATGATCGAGGCCGCTCGGCATGCTCGAAACTGCATCATCCATTCGAAACCCCACAGCACGCTCGCGAAATACATCATGATTCGGAGTATCGCTCGGGCCGTCTTCCAGAACAACTTCGGCCTGGCACAGAAGCTGATCAGGTCATCGTCTTGCGCGTGAGCACTTGTCTGTCGACCACGACCCGAGAAGGATATCATTGGTTTCCCCCGCGGAGTTTTCGGAGCTATCCAATGCCCTGCACATGGAAGCGCGGTCCTCAGAGAGGATTGAGATCAGGGCGAGGTCCCAAGATGAGTCCGATTTCAACCGGCGTGCCCGGCTCCAGAAGCAACAAAAACGCCTGGTTCAGGTCCAAAAGTTGCGGCCCCCCTTCGACAGGCGCTTGTGCTTAGCAGGTAAAAGGCTGGACAACGGAGTTGTCGCCCAGACCTCTGGGCAGATGCTCGGCGCGCTGAGCTCGCACTGGGGCAGGTTTTCACCGCCAAGCCGTTTGCCTCGGACATGGCTGCCAAGATGCTGCGCCAGCACGCGCCGCAGATCCCAGCTATGGACATGCCGCCGCCGAGCAACCGCGCGATCGTCCGCGTCCTCGAGAGAGCTCGTCCGTCGGCCCCTGGCCCAGATAACTTACCGTGCGAAGCTTGGAAGGCGGCTCCTGGTGGGGCTGACATGTTATATGATAGCATGATGTGGATGCTCGACGGCCACTCTTTGGGATATGAATATAACCATATGCTAGGAGTCTTTGCTCCCAAGGGCTCGGAGGAGGGCGATGAGAGTGGGGCTATTAGAACTGCGGGACACACGAGACCCCTGGGGCTCAAGAACGCCGACAACAAAATCATCACTGCTGCCTGCTGATATAGCCTCAGCCGCGTTGCCCCCAAGGGCCTTGATGAGATTCAACGTTGTTTTGCTGCGGGGAGGAATTTTGGATATAACATCGTCGACTTAGACGTGCACGCCAGAGCTTATAGCATGTTCGACCCCACCCTCCTCCCGATCTTAGTGGGCGATGACTTTGGCCAGGCCTTCCCGTTGGTGTCGCAGGGGTGGATGATGGCTGTCGTAGACTCGCTCTCCATCCCTGAAGCACTGAAAGAATATTTCAAGCTATTTTACACTGATGTGGTATGCTGGGGGCGGGTGCATGACGTCAGTCTGGTCCTGTTTTTTTCATTACGAGTGGAATCATCCAAGGATGCCCTGGATCAGGCTTACTGTTTGCTCTAGGGATGGATCCGTTCTTGCAGCGCTTCCGTGCAGTTATAGATTCCCCTGGCCGAGGGATCAGCCGCGCCTGCGCCGACGACATCGGCATGGCTCTGCGCAGGCTGCTGCGCCTGCTTGAGGTCTTCCGCGTCTTCGAGGCTGCCGGGCTCAGTGCACGCCTTAAAGTCAAAGCTGTAAAGTGTAAGATCGCTCCCGTCGGCGGCCCTCCCACTCAGAAGCTGAAGACGCGGATAAGAGTGTGGCTCGTGGAGAACATCCCAGACGGGAAGGACTTCGAGATTGGGGGCGAGTTAGGGCATTTGGGTATGCCCCTGGGCCCCAACGTGCATCCTGAGGACCCTTGGCGGAAACCTATTGCGGAACGGTGGCAGCGCGCTCAGGCCCCCGGGGGGTCAAAACAGTTCGACCGAGGCGACTGCAGGAAATTATCGATCCAGGTGTCTGAGCGTCTTATCGTACGTGGCCCAGTACTCACCTCCTCCTGAGTGTCTTCTTCACGATGAATATCGAGTTTTCCCCAGACTCTTCAACATGCCATATCGTGCAATACCTAATGCTGACTGGCATAATCTGTTCCGCTGGGGAGGCCCCCAGACCAGCAGCGTGCAGGCGATGCGCCACTCGGCTCTGATGCGCGCAGCATGCTGTACTTTTTCCTCGTGGAGCGAGGGGCTGAGCTTCCTGCGTGACACGGCCGAGGCAGAGATGGGGTATATCTATGCCTTGCAAGACCAGCCGTGGCCTGATCACTGGAGCAGCCCACCGTATGCCATGTATCTCAAGCAAGCCTCTCTTGGTTTCCCCGAGAACCCGAAGATCGCAGATGCAGGGGCTGCTGCCCTGGAAGCCCTTCAGAGAGCTCGAGCGGTTGCCCCCCAACAAGGCTTTGAAGCAGTTAAAGCCGCAGCGACTGTTCATCTCCACCTTCATCCTCAACCTCTACCCTGATTACCTCCAGAACACGTTCCAGCGGCGTCTTCTTCGATGGCGTCCAGATGCTCGGTCGATCACCATGACCATTGACTGGGGAAAAGTGAGACTTGCCCTCCTCCCCTTGCCTCCCGCTTGGAGATCCGCTGTCCTCAAGACCTATGGGGGGCGTTGGTGCACTGCTGGCAGGTTTCAGGAATCCTCGGGTTGCCTTTTTGGATGTCCTGGGGCCGCTGATTCTTTCGCGCGCTACTGGTGCTGCCCTTTGTTTTTCTGGCTTTTGGAAACCTTGACGGGCCACCTTGTCGAAGGTGAGCCCATAATGCGCCTCGGAGTGATCGACCCCTCTCAAGATAAGTTTCGGGTGGTTGTTCTCGCTTTTTTATTCGTATAACGCGCTGAATGCTTTGCCTACCGATCGTTCGGGCCAGATCTCATTACAGCAGGCGAGGTCCGTGTTGCCCACGGCCAGGCATCAGGTCGCCAGGCCGCGCTGCTCGAGGGCATGACCGAAGACCGCCCCGCTCCCGGCTACGCTCGAGGAGGAGGAGGAGGAGGAAAAGGGAGGAGGAGGAGGGAGGAGGAGGAGGAGGAGGAGGCAGGAGGAGGAGGTGGAGAAGGAGGAAGAGGAGGAGGAGGCGGAGGAGCAGGGGGAAGAGGAGGAGGAGGAAGCCACGTGTGCCCGAACCCGCCCCCCGCGAGGGGCAGGCCCGCAGGTTCTCGCGGCGGCGACCAAGCGCGGCCACATCAGGCCCGCGATATACGCCAACATCGAGAATCTGAGCCGTTCACCTCGCCCCCAGCGAGGGGCCACGTCTACACCCGCGGCGAGATCCAAAACCAAATCACTTGCCTGGCACAGGCGACTCCGTCGACAGCGCGCTGGCGCTCGCGTCCTACTTCGACGTCGCAAAGCACGATATCTACCCCGATCGCACCTCAGCGCGCAGCAGCCACCGCGACATCCACCTCCTGCTTCAGACATGGCGACATCATGGAGAGCAACCGCGAGCGGATCGGGATCGGCGCAACGACCGTAGAGTCGCCCACGTTCCAGAGCTACGACACCGATGCCCATTACATTTGCCCGTGGCGCAGGATTTGAGCGTTGGCAGAACCATCGCTGGATGGACCAGTGCGCCAACAACCACCCGGACAAGTTTTGGAGCCAGAACCTCAACGGGAACGGCAACCACCAGGACAGGAAAGGGAGGAACGACCACCAGGAGCCCGCCAGCCACAACCAAAAGGGCAAGGACAAAACCAACAAAGGGAAAGTGCAATACCCGCCTCGGGCCTCGACAAGAAATAGAGGCCCAAGAAGAAGGACGACGGCCAGAGCTACAACAACAACTACTACACTGAGCACATTGCCAACGCGACCAACAACGCCACGCCCATGAAGGCAATCTACGCCGTCAGGAGGCACGGCTGAGAGCTACCCCCAAAGACCACACGTTGAGGGACAAACCGAAGAAGCTCGAATACGCGGCGGCGGTCGCCATCAATTGCGCAGCAGGATTGCCGACCATCAACGCCTTCACACAGATCGCCTTCATCGAAGCGATGGTCCTCAACAGCATTCCCCTGGCCCAGCAGGCGAGGGATATCCACAGTGCCGAAAGGGCCGCGGAGGACGGACTGCTACGAGCACTCGAAGATCCACCAGCAACATAACACGATCTACCTGATCTAGACCGGGAACAACATCGAGGAGCTCAGCGCCCTCCAGCGCGACACCAGCAACGCCAGAGATAATCGACACCACAGTGACACAGAAAATGCAGATGGCAAATCAGACGAAGCACGAAGGGCCAGACCGCCAAGATGATGGCCCACGCCAGCACCAGCCCCAAGGAGGCAAACAAGGGCAGGGAAAGCCATGGACGGGCGGGGCCTCGGCACCATTCTCAGGATCAGGAAGGATGGCAACCAGCGCATGGCCAGCGGCGTTGGAACAAAACAATCTCAAGCCAGCGACGACATGAACAGCCTCAGAAGACACCTCCGAGCAGCGGCAGAAGCTGCGCGCTGGCACGAAAAATAACCAGCACGACGAGGCGACCAACTCCGATAACTACCACGAGTTCAAAATGGAGATGCGAAGTTCCAGTCAGGCCACAGAAAAGATGTTGGCACGCCGCGAGCACATGCAGTCCACCAGCGCGGAGAAGCTCGTCAGGGCGGAGGATGAGATCGAAGCCGCGAGGAGATTTGTAGCTGATTTGGGACGTCAGCCGCTCGCAACACATGACAGCCAATTGCAGTGGGAGGTCCAGGACATGCAGGCGATGCTTGCCGACAGCAGCCGCGCGCGAGACAGCGCGGAGAGGAATCTTAAAGACGCCGAGAGGTTGATCAGCATGATAAAAATCACAACCGCTACAGCGCGACCCGCGAAGCCGAGGGCCACGTCGCCAGCGTCGAGGCCAAAGCAGCAGAAGCCAGGACCAAGGACCACAAGGACAGCGAGATCCTGCATCCGAGGTGGGGTGATGCAGAGGAAAGAAACCTACGAGCGATGCAAGGGCTACTGAAGCAAAGCTGGCGCGTGGAGGCAACAACCCACCTGGCCAGCGAGCGGTGCCAGAAGAGACTTGCCAGCATCGAGCGCGGCATGCGTAACAGGGGCCTCGAGAGCGCCAGACAGCAAGAAGGGCGCTTCCGAAGGGCCACCACCGACATGCGCAGCGACGAGCAGCAATTGAATTTCACAGATTTATAAGCTGAGGGGCATTATCGTCTCACGCAACAGCGAGCTGAGGTGGGCGCAGCAGAGCAACGACATATGAGGCTCTCCCACAAGAAATGCAGGCATACCGTCACAGGGAGACGCAGAAGATAAGCATCCAGGAAACCCACGATAGGAGGACGGAAGGAGCTACGAAGGACTTGCAACAGGCGGCTTTCTTCGCCCTGCAGCGCCTCAGCTGCGCCCAGATGGTCGACGCCATCGACCGGGCCCTTTGCGTGCCGATCTGCGCGGCCGATGGGGGCCTCGCAGCCGCCGCGACTACAGAATTCCCAACCGCCCCGCCGCTTGAGCATCCACTGCAGGATGGAGAACACAGGGGGGCAAGACACAGCCCGACGAGATGCTGCGGGAAGCTGAAGTACACGCAGTACTCGTATCGCAACCAGATGAACACCATCAGGGGCAGCACCATATGTCCACGCAGCCAAAGACGCAGAGATGCGCGAGTGCGCCACCAGGAGAATCTCGGCAGACCGACGAGATGGAACGGCCGACGCCGCCAACCTGGGGCCTCGCCCGCCTTCCGCCCGCGCCCGCGGAGATTACCAGCATCGACGCATCGCTGCCTGCGAGGACAATTGAGGGCGGCATTGCCCAACGGAGCAGATGACGCCACAAGCAGCAAGCCCTTGCAGAACCTTCATTGGCACGCCTGAGAGAGGATCATCGGCGCCACCATCTTGGAAAAAACCTGGCGCCAGCAACGCGGAGCTCAAGCGCGCGAAGAACAAAGATGGCAACCATCGACCCCAGCGAGCACCTCGCCACCGTCGCTGCGACACCTGTGGCCAACGCCCCCTACCGAAAAGGCTACGACGGACGACGAAGCCGAAGATGCCGGGGATAAACGGGCCCCCCCCGGCGGTCACAAGGCGGCGTTGGACGGCATTGGGACGACGCCGCGCGCGGTGAGTCTGGCGCACCACCACGCGCAACCTACCCAGACCAGCGAGACCCACCACGACGGGTCGACAGCGACCTCGACCAACATTCGGAGAGGAGGTAATTCAGTCGGGCAGACCAACAGGCCCAGACCGAAGACGGGGGCCAGCCACGGCGCCATTCCGACGACGTGCAAAGCCGAGTGCGCCGTGCATTCAGGGCGCCGGAACGACGGGCGGCGCAGTAAATGCACGACGGCAGCGACCGAGAGTTGCGACAGGATGTGGGGGGCCTACATCAACCTCGGCTACCCCGCGACCTTTACCCTGGAGATCTGAAAGAAGGCCCCATGCAGAGGCAGAGGCAACGCATCGCTGCCACCCAGGAGGCCAACAACACTTTCCACGGCGACGGACGTCAACCGACGAGCAACCTGGCTCCGCGCGAGAGGGCCAACCATCGGGGGGCCATATCTTGAGGCGTCCAGCGAAAAAAGCGGCGTAGGCCATCTGCGCAGTGACCGTGCCGACCGCCGACGTCCTCAGGCGCGCCTCCACGCCCTGGCTCGCCGCCGACATCCCAGACCTACATGGCCCTGGGCGCGTCGTCCCAACAGCCATCGCGGCGCTGCAACTTGCCCTGCCCAGGTCCGACGGAGTGATCGACGGGGTCCACCTGTGCACTGGCGGCGCTCACCAGACCGACTCCACCGAGGACGCTTGGGTTGTGGCAGTTGCCATCGAAGACGACGATGGGTCTGCTGGCCTGGGCGCCATGTCAGGTAAAGTCACATATTCTACGGCGGCAGACGTAGAAATGCTTGCATCAGCGACGGCAGAATTGACGGCGCTCATCTGGGCATGCGCACAGAAATACAGCCAAGCAGAGGTCTACAGCGACATGCCAGTAACGGTGCACGCCGGTTTCAAGGTGGTTGTTGGGCTAGCCGGGGGGGCATTTGCACCCCGCAGCAACTGTGACTCGGTCGCAGTCCCACCCAGGAACACCAGCTGGCATCCAGCGTTATTGACCTTTGCGCCGACCACGCGAACGCCCGCGCAGGCCACCCTTGGAACGAGCCGGCTGATTCGGTGGCCAAATGGTCGCGCCGCCCACAGCCAGAATGGACTGAAGTATTTGATGCGCGAAATCATTGGCAATTTTGGTGGCTACAGCAGACCCGCGACGACGCGCTGAGAGCACGCCGAGACGTAACCGACCAGGGCATGGAAGCGGCAGCAGCAACCGCCACAACTACACCATAACACTTCAGGCCACAGCAGGACCAAACCAGCAGAATATCAGCTGCAAGCCCCACCGCGGTTACCTCCATCGTCCGCGACTTCAAGGGGCCGACCCGCGCCGGGAGGGGCCCAGTCAGAAAGGTTACCAGAATCGAAGTTGGCAGACCATGGGCGCGCGCCCGAGTCGGGCTGCTAGAATCGAGTATTCCACTGGTTGCGACAGATACGCGCGACTTCCGCGTGATCTCGAGTGGCCGCGACAATTTCAGTTTGGGCTGCTCGCCCCTAGTGAACCCCGACATCCCGCGCGCGGAAACCGACGGCAGCAAGCGCCACCTGCGTCTCAACCCCTCCGAGGTTTTGCACCTGGGCCCCAGGCTCTTCGTCGCGCGCTGCGCGCCACAAGGCCTCGCGAGGGCCGCGGCAGAGGCCCATGCCGCTCATGGGCATTTCGGGCGAAGAAATGACATGCACGTATTGGGCCAACATCAGCAACATCACCCGCGAGTTCGGAGTCGACCTCAGCATGATCGGCGCCAAGGCCACAACTGGGGAGAACGTCGCCGACGCGATAGGCGACTACGGAGGAATATCCGATGAATCGAGGCTGGTGCACGGTGCGCGCTTCCGCGGGTTTTCCATGGCACTCCACGTGGCCGCCGTCAGCGCTGCTACGGAGTGCAATGAACCGACGTGCTCCTGCACCAGAAGTGGTAAGCCAAACGCATCGATTACCTCGTCATCCCAACCGCCAACCTTAATACGGTAACGGATACAGCAGTCACCGACGGCATGGACATGGTTCAGGAGGACGAACGCCTCCCAGTCGTGACGCGCCAGAAGTATTTTACTTCGCGCACTAATCGCGCAGCCCCACGCTTGGACCCACAAAAGAGAAACGCCACGACCCAGCATAATATATATTCTGCCAGCAGCTCAACAACAATATATAGAGAACCTTGGGGCTACGACATCAACGACCGCGCTCGCGACCCGAAGGAAAGCGTCAGAGAGGCAGCTGAAACGGCCTGCAAGACGGACCCAATTCGAATGCGAATGCCGTGCACCACCGGCACGATTCTCGCGTTGATCAGGGCAAGGAGGGCATGCCGACGACCGCGGAGAGAATGGAAAGACGCACCACAGCCAAAGCAAGCACGCACTCGCACAGCCAAGCTCGCATTCCAGCTCATGGAAGCGATCAGGCCGACAACCACAACATACTTCGCAATGGAAGACCCCGCCACGCTCGCCAACTCCGCGCAGGCCAGCACACGAGTTGCGCGACACTGCGCTGAGCACGAAGAACAGCAGCTAGCCGCCAAGGCTTTTCTTTTCCAATCCAAACAAGAGCTGACAGTAAGGATGCGAGCTGACACGGGCGCGCACCTCGACAGCTACGCGGAGAACGTGCGCAACGACAACGACCTCAACGACAGCGAAGCCGAATGGGAGGGCGTCAAGCGCCTACTACGGTACGGCGGCGTTCCGTCCCGGATGATCATGGGGCACAGGTACAACGTCGACGCCATTGGGGAACCGATCGCATGCGAGCAGGCCCAAGCGCAGGCGGAGTTGGATCACCTCGCCACAGCGGACCACGCCAATATTCGGGAACCCGAGGATATCGCAAGCACTTAAAACAGTAACGTTATGGACGTCATCAACGCAAGAACCAATAAGGACAACCCAATCGAGAACAGCATCACCAGGACCGTGCTGAAGACGAGCTTCCACGTTGCTAGACCACACCAGCAAGGGGGACCGGGCAACATCGCAGACGACTTGCGCCGCGCAGCCAGCGACGAGATGGCCCGCTTGTGCCGCCAATTGCCTGTCAAGCGCAATTTCGCCACGGCGGAGCCATTATCCCACAAGGGAGGATGACAAGCATCATGTGCCAAGTGCCCGACGAGCTGCAAGCAGCGCAGAAACCGACGAATGATCCCCGACCGAAAAGAAGCACCGACTTCATTACCCCCGCGACCTTTACCTACATCAATATCACGAAGCACCAATGAAGATGCGGAGGCCTCCTCTTCCTGGGCCTCAAGGGCGCCTTCTACACAGTTTTTCTCGACTTCCTCCACAATCTGCCGAGAGAAGAGGACGAACGACGAGAACTACTGGATAGCGTGAACATACCACCTGTGCCACAACCATTCCTGGAGCAAGCGCATCAAGGAACACTTCAAATCGATATCAGGATCGACGACAAGCACCTCGTAGCGCTACTCCGAGGCGCCCACGCTGACTTGTGGGCGACCCCGAGGGGATCGACGCGCATCGTCCAACCACGTACAGATACGAGTCCAGGCGTCCCAATGCCCGACTTTTCCGTCAACGTCGGTGTCGCGAGGGTTCCCGTGGCCATTTCCACCGGCATGATCGACCAGGACATCCAACGCGACATCACCTGCGACGACAACGAACTACCCACCTTCGCGGGGGGGCGCCCGCCAATTGGAGGACACGACGGCGGATCGTCACTCACGGACGCCTCCTTCGTGGACGGCCTCACAGTTTACCTCGCAACAGCTCCGCAGGAGGCTACGCCAACCGCAGCACCTTGCTCCAGATGGTGGAATCAAGAGTACGCGGGCACGGAATGCGACTCAGCATGAAAAATACAAACATCATGCTGGTATTTTTCGGAAGCGGGAAGGAGGAGGAGGAGCGGGGAGGAGGAGGAGGAGGAGGAGGAGGAGGAGGAGGACGCGGAGGCGGTGGCTGAGGTGGAAGCGTAGGAGGAGGAGGAGCGGGGAGGAGGAGGAGGAGGAGAAGGAGGACGGGGAGGCGGTGGCTGAGGTGGAAGCGTAGGAGGGGGAGGAGGAGGGCGACGAAGGCGCGCATGGCCATGGAGGGGGCGACATGCATGCCGAGCACCTACGGCGACCAGATCGTCGAGCCCATTGGCTCCCGAATTGCATTTGGTAGAGTTGTCACTTCGTCGGCAACAATCCTCCTCCTCCTCCTCCTCCTCCCTCCTCCCTCCTCCTCCTCCTCCTCTCCTCCTCCTCCTCCTCCTCCTCCTCCTCCTCCTCCTCCTTGGGACCAGGGATCAAGAAAAGGATCAGCGAGTCCATGAACAGCAAAGGCCCACTACGGAGGCAGATCTATAGAAGAAAGAACATACCAATCGAGAGGAATGCCCCCATACAGTGATTCCCCAGTGATATCTGAGCTGAACTACAACGACCACGTCTGGAGCAACCTCACGGAAACCGACAACAGGAATTACGCAGGACACCGGCAAGTAACGGGCCACAACGCGATTGACACCAGCGCCACACAAGCATCCAGCCTTGAGTTATTGACGACCGCCAGCCGCCTGCCTCCGACAGTGGCAAAACGCGCGCACAGACTAGGTTACTCACCGCGACTCCTCCTACACGGACCCACAATACCCGTGAGGCTCAACAAACAAGACTTCCACAACGAGGCTAGCTGGGTCAACGAGATCAAATATGACACTCGATGTATGTACAGCTACCTGGAAGACACGGAGCACCTAAGCCAATCAACCGACATACACGAAGTACTTCAAGCAGCAAGAACCGACCCAACGAGATTCAAACCCGCCGTCGAGACAGCGGCCGCATGATGTTTACGGTGGCAAGCAAACCAAGCACACCAAGAGCAGTGGCTCCGCGCCCTCGAACCATACCGCAATACTGACGACATGCCTGCACTTCCGACCATGCCACCACCGCCACCTCAGCCAAGTTACATGTGCTATCAGTGCAGAGTGGCCTTCTACACAAAAAAACGCCTACGGCGCACACCTGGGAAAACACCACAAGAACGGCACACGCCCACATGATAGTGATGATGCTGATGATGCTGATGATGATGATGATGATGATGATGATGATGATGCTGACGGTGGGAGGAGGATGAGGAGGAAGAGGAGGAGGAGGAAGAGGAAGAGGAGGAGGAGGAGGAGGAGGAGGAGGAGGAGGAGGAGGGTGTGGAGGAGGAGGATTCTGATGACGTTGGTAAGCATGCTGATGATGAGGATGATGATGATGATGATGATGATGTTGGTGATGATGAGGATGATGATGCTGATGATGATGATGATAAAGGCGTCGACGAGGTGATGGCGTTGACGAGGATGACGATGACGATGACGATGACGACGGAGATGAATATTCTGATGATTATGACGCTGGTAATCATGATGATGCTGATGCTGATGCTGATGCTGATCATGATGCTGCTGATGATGATGATGATGATGATGATGATGATGATGATGATGATGTCGCTGAAGATGATCATGATCATGACGACGATGACGATGATGCTGCTGCTGCTGATGATGATGATGATGATTATGAAAATATGCTGGTACTGATGATGCTGATGTTTATGGTGATGATGCCGACAACGATGACGATCACGATGATGGTGGTGATGCTGCTGATTATGCTGATGTTGGTAATGTTGATCGTGGTGATGGCGATGACGATAGTGGTGGTGATGTGATGGTGATTGTGATGGCGATGGAAATGATGATGGTGATGATGATGACGAGGATGTAAGAGAGATGATACGATGAGAGTAACAGGAAGAGACGAGGGAGGAAAGGAATAATTCTCGGAGGCGAAAGGAGTAGGCGAGAGAAGAAGAAGAAGAAGGAGCAGGAGGAGGAGCAGGAGCAGAAGGAGCAGGAGGAGGAGGAGGGGGAGGAGGAAGAGGAGGAGGCGAGAGGAGGAGGCGACAGGAGGAGGAAGAAGAGGAGGAGCAGGAGGAGGAGGAGGAGGAGGAGGAGGAGGAGGAGGAGGAGGAGGGCGCAGCGACGAAGGCAGGGGGAGAGGCGGAGCGGGGCGACAGGCACGAGGCCCGCGGCTCCCCTTGAGGCTACCGCCCCGCGGTGGTCGCCCCGGGCGGCGGCGCACGCGGGCGCCGGGCCGGCTTCGACGTGAGGCACTCCAGCACCTGGGAGCCGATTTCGCTGGGGGGTTCGGCGTTCCAGAGGGGGGAGGGGGGGGAGGAGGGAGGAGGAGGAGCGGGAGGAGGAGGAGGAGGAGGACGACGAGGAGGAGAGAGGAGGAGGAGGAGGAGGAGGAGGAGGAGGAGGACGACGAGGAGGAAGAGGAGGAGGAGGAGGAGGAGGAGGAGGAGGAGGAGTGAGGAGGAGAAGGAGAAGGAGGAGGGGGACGACGAGGAGGAGTTCGAGGAGGACGAGGAGGAGGAGGAGGAGGAGGAGGAGGAGGAGGACGAGGTGGACGAGGAGGTCGGCGCTCCAGAGGGGGGCGCGTCCTCCTCCTCGTCATCACCATCACCAGCATCGAAGAACAACAAGCGGCACAAACACAAACTTTTGGCACAGATCCAAGAAGTCCGCGCGGGCCTCCAATTGTTTATGTTTGTGCCGCTTTTCCCTTCCTCCGACCATCACCACCCCCTATCAGTATCCTCACCGACACCAGCACCATCATCATTGCGTCCTCCTCCTCGTCCCTCGCGTCGTCCTCGTTGCGTCTCGCTTCCTCGCCCTCGCACCCGGTCCCCAGACCTCCTTCCGCTTCCCCTCCCCGCCTCACCTTTTTCCAATCCGTCTTCCACCGCTCTGCCTCAATTTCCTCTCGCCTCCATCCTCATCCGTCCTCCATCCAGGAGGGCCTCTTCTTCTCCTCCGCTTGTCCTCCTCTCTAGATCATCATCCCCCCCACCAGCGTTAGAGTGGACGAGCTCTTCATCTCGATGCTTTACCTTCCTCCTCCCTCCTCCTTGTGTTGTGTTCTTCGTTTTTTGTGTTTCTCTCTCTCTCTCTCTCTTTCTATTATATATATATATGTCTGCATGTAGATGAGACGTCTCTCTCATTCTCTCTCAGTCTCTCCCTCTCTCTCGCTGTATCTCCCTCTCTCTCTCTCTCTCTCTCTTTGCGTATGTGCATTACATACTAGAACAACACGCGCGCTTCGCGCGCTTATGTTCTAGCCAGGGCAAGGCCAGCGCCACATCAATCAGCGGCTGGGTACGCACGCCTTCCCACCACGATCACCACATGGGGGCACCTGCGCTATTGTGGTCATACTTATCTGATCAGCGTCTCACCGCCTGCTTCGGCACACCCTTCACACGGATCATGCCCTCAGGGAGTCCCACCTACGGTCCTTCATCCATCCCGTCACATTCCTCACACGGGACGTGCCCCACAGAGAGCTCCACCTACGGCCCCATTGCAAAGCGGCGCACCCCTCACGCGGATAGTGCTGCCCCGCGGGAAACTTCACTCAAACGGAAGGTTCGCATAGCGTCGCCCCACTCACGTCGGCGCACTTCTCACAAGGATCGTGCCTCGCAGGGAGTTCGCATCCCGCCCCCCCCCGCCTACTTCGGCACACCTCTCACACGGATCGTGCACTGCAGGGAGTTCGCATCCCCGCCCCTTTTCCCCCCACCCCCGCCTACTTCAGCACACCTCTCACACGAATCGTGCCCCACAGGGTGCTTCACCGACGGCCCCAGAGACAAGGTTTGCATAGCGCCCCCGCCCCCCGCCCTTTGCGGCACTTCCCTCACACGGAACGTGACTAACGGGGAGCACCACCGACAGCTCCAGAGACAATGTTTGCAAATCGTCCCTCCGCCCATGTCGGCACACTGTTCACGCGAATTGCGCCCTGGAGCGAGCTCCACCTACGGCACCCATGGGCCACTTCGCACGGCGCCCCCCCGCCGGTTTTGGCACACGCCTCACACGGGCCGTGCCCCACAAGGAGCTCCGCTTGCAGCCGCAGTGAGCGGGTTTGCGCGAGGGCGCCTGGATCATTCGGCGCCCCCTTCACGCGGATCGTACCCCACACGGAGTTCAGCGCGCTTGTGCGAGGAGGAGGAGGAGGAGGAGGAGGAGGAGGAGGAGGAGGAGGAGGAGGAGGAGGAGGAGGAGGAGGAGGAGGGGGAGGGGGAGGGGAGGGGGAGGGGGGGGGGAGGGGGAGGGACGCGTTCTCCGGAAGCAGCCCGCTATGAGCTCAAGCCCGTGGCGCGCAACATAAGGAGAGAGGGCCGCGCCCCTGTGATACGCGTGACTGCATGGGGATGGGTCAGTCGCCGGGACGATTGTTTGCTGATCTATGGCCTCTGGTCTATACTGCCACCGTGAGTGAGTTGTGGGCCAGAGGCTTTTTTGTGTACCTGTCACGAGGGGCCTCTTGGCATGCTTCTCGGGCGCCTCGTGGAGCAGACTCTGAAGCTCTTCTTGGGGCCTCTCGGGGGCCGTTTGGAGGTCTCTTTGAGGACCATTGAGGGCTTCTTGGGGGCCTACTGGCGGCCTCGGGAGTCCACTTGTGGCGGAAGGCTCGACATGTGAGCTCGGGTTCCTCCTCTTGGGCCTCTTTTGGGCCCCTCTTGGGCCATCTTGGACACCTCTTGGTCCGTCTTGGGGCTCTCTGGGCCGTCTTGGGGCCCTCCTGGGGGCTTCGTGGACCGTCTTGGGGCGATCTCGGGGGGCCTCTGTCCGTCTTGGGCGCCGTGAAGCTCCAAAAGCGAACCTGCTAAAAACATACGTTTTCCTGCAGGACCATTGCAACGTATTCGGGCCATGTGGGGGCGCTCTTGGGAAGCATCTTGAAGTATTCTTAGGGTCTCTTGGGCCGTCTGAAGGCCATCTCGGGGCATCTCGGGCCCTATTGTGCCGATCTGGTCGCTTGCGCCGCTCTGGTCGCTTGGGCGCCGCTCTGGTTGCTTATCCGTGCTCCCCGGAGGGTGTTGAGGGCGGCCAGGGCGGCCTGGGGGAGGTTCGGGAGGCCTGGGGGAGGTACCCCGACACCTTGCGTGTGTTATAGCTATGTGTAGGTAGATGTGTTTATACATATGTGTACCTATATGTGTGTATGAATGTTTGTGTGTATGCATGTGTATAGATAAGACGTGTATGGTTTACGAGCTTGGTTACCACACCTTGGGATTAAAGGGCCGAGGGAGTACTCGCAGTTTGGGTTGCCACGCCTTGCGATGGATGTGCGTGAGGGGTGGCACCGAATTTCAGAAATGTGGCAAATCCCTTGTGTTTTTGGACCCTGACCCCGCGGATCTGCGTGAGGGGTGGCACCGAATTTCAGAAATGTGGCAAATCCCCTGTGTTTTTGGACCCTGACCCCGCGGATCTGCGTGAGGGGTGGCACCGAATTTCAGAAATGTGGCAAATCCCTGTGTTTTTGGACCCTGACCCCGCGGATCTGCGTGAGGGGTGGCACCGAATTTCAGAAATGTGGCAAATCCCTGTGTTTTTGGACCCTGACCCCGCGGATCTGCGTGAGGGGTGGCACCGAATTTCAGAAATTTGGCAAATCCCTTGTGTTTTTGGACCCTGACCCCGCGGATCTGCGTGAGGGGTGTCGATTTTGAGCCCCCCTCAGCAATTCAGGCAACGCGCCCAGGTGGTGCTAAAAATCTGGTTTGGGCCTCCCTCCCCTCGCGCGGTCAATCAACTAGTGACAGTAAACAGCAAGAAGCAGAACTGTAACACTGGAAACTACAAACTACAACTGGTACAGGAAACTGCGAATCACGGGCCTACAGCCTGGTGGCCCCACAAAGGGGGCCGGCGGATATAGGTTTTGCATGTAACTGCGCATGCATATACATAATATATCTATAGTCATACTCACGTACTGTGTATGTACATGTGCACACAGACAGGTGCACGTACATACCATACCTTCCGCAATTGCGGATAGAAGTGAGGGGGCGGCGGGCGGTCGTTGGTAATCTGCGAGGCTTAAACCTAAATCTAGACCCCCCGCAGGCGTCAATCTTTCGTCATTGCAATCTGGGTGGGTCGCTGGTGGATCGTCGCGGGCGGCTCGCGGGTGGGTCGTGGGTGGGTCGCGGGTGGATCGCGGGCGGGTTGCGGGCGAGGGCGACGACAGCAAGACAACATAGATATCCGTATCCCCCGGATAATACAGGATACCCCAGTTTAACCCCTTGTATAATGATTAACCCCGGCTCAGACAGTTTTGGTCAGCGGTGGGGAGCGGCGCCGGGGGAAGTACCAATCGTAGTTGGCATCTTGGTATCGTAGGGGTAAGATTATGATCAGCATCGTCATCAACGTTGTATGGCTGAATCATACTAGTTCGCAGGTTCCGCGCTCCGCCCACCCCTGCGACTACTACTACAACTGCTACTTCTACTGCTGCTACTACTACTACTTACTACTACGACTACTACGACTACTACTACTACTACTACTACTACTACTACTACTACTATTACTACTACTACTACTACTACTACTACGACTACTACGACTACTACGACTACTACGACTACTACTACTACTACTACTACTACTACTACTGCCTACTACTTACTACTTACTACTCACTACTCACTACTTACTACTACTGCTACAACCATCACTACAACTAGAACAGCAACTACTACGACCAATATTACTACTACTACTACTACTACTACTACTACTACTACTACTACTACTACTACTACTACTACTACTACTATTGCTGCTGCGGCTGCTACTACTACTACTACTACTACTACTACTACTACTACTACTACTACTACTGCATCACACACAGTGCAGCCGTACACCGTACACGTGTACATCCGAGTTGCCGGGACAAATTGTTTATTATCCCCCAGAACCCCGAACTTCATTAACCCCGGGGGATTTACATCGGGGGCACAGGGTTTACAGGAACCCGCATCGCGGATCCCCACGTCAGCCACACATCCAAGGACAGTGTAAGACCGTTCGGCCCCTCACCGTTCGGCCCCTCACCTTCATCGGTCTCTCTCTCTCTCTCTCTCTCTCTTCTTTCTTGTTGTTGTAGTTGTTGTGTTTTCCTCCCTCTCTCTCTCTCTCTCTCTCTCCTTCCCTCCGAGGTAAGTGTAAAATAACTGTATACGCGTATATCACCCTCTACACACATCATTCATTGTGTTCACTACTCTCTGCTCAAGGCTCAAGGGGCTTACGTCATTCCGCCGACCCCCAGAAGAGGTGGGGAGCTCACGGGTGAAATGTCGTGGGTTTCTTGGGCACTATTTGGGGACTCCTGTGGGCGTCTTGGGAGCTGTTTTGGGGCCTGGGTTCAGCCTCTCGGAGGTAGTTGTGAAACGTTGGGGCCTCTTCGGGGCCTTTTGGGGCTTGTTGGGGGCCTCTTTTGGGCTGCTTGGAGGCTTCTGGGGGCCTTTGGGGACCTTTTGGGGCGGAAGGGTGGGTTTTTCGGTTTCTGTTCTCCCTCGTTGCCTCTCTTCGGGCCTCCTTGGGACGATCTTTAGCCGCCTTGGACGTCTCTTTTGGGTTGTCCTGGGGCCCCCGTCGGGGCCTCTTGGGCAGTTTTGGGGCGGTCGACGGGGCCTTCGTTCTCTGTGTGCAACACTTTCTCGGTAAGGGCGGCGGGGACGGAGGAAGTCTTGAAATCTGTGTTTTGCTTGCTTTTCCGTGTGTGTTTTTGTTGTTTCAGCCTTGGGTCTCTGGTTTCTTTGGTTTTCGTTGGTTGTTCAAAACGGTTTTTTTGGGGGTTCAGTGCCCAACCTCTTCTTCCTCCAACCCTCCTCCTTCTCCTCCTGTCTCCTTCTCGTGGAGGGACGTCCTTTTGTGCTGGAGGAATCGATCTGCTTTCAAATGGTTTCCTTCAGAAAGCAGCCCATGTGTAAGGCTTTTCAGAACGAGATCCCTTTCAGGCTGTCACGCTCCTGCAGGAGGAGGAGGGGGGACGAGAAGGGGATGAGAGAGAGAGAGATAGAGAACGAAGAAGAGTGGAGGAGGATGAGGAGGAGGAGATATGTGATGCATGGAAGAATACTATGTGTGATTATGTTTGGGGCTACCATAAGTCTATACACATATACCCAAATTATGGATATACCGATGCCTCGATATCCACATACATGTATAATGTTTTATGTTCCGAACTTTACACACATATGTATACACTTAGGTGCGTACATCATACAAGTCGATCTACACATCTCTCTCTCTCTCTCTGTCTACCTCTTTGTCGGTCTCTCATCTACATCTATATATACATATATGTATATAGATACATATCCCTGTTCTCCCTGTCTCTCTATATACATATCTCCCTACTTCGCTCTTTCTCTAATTCTCTCTCTCTCTGTATCTCTGTCTCTGTCTTTATGCATGTTGTTTGACCCTCTCTCCCCACACCTATATATACATATGTATGTATGCATGCACATATAGAGAGAGATGTATCCGTCACTTCTTCCCTCTTCAGTCTCTGCCCTCCGTCCCTCCCCCACTCCTATCCCCCCCCGGATTCATGTCCCAGCGTAAGGATCACCGACGGCACTGCCCTGGAACGCCGCGCCCCCCCGGCAAAATCGGCTCTCGGAGCACCCTGGTCTTCCGCCGTGGAGGCCTGAGCGCGCTCCAGCGGGGCCCGTGACCTCGTTCGCGGCTCCCCTCGCGCCTCGGCCCCGCCTCTCCTCTCTTCGAAGAGGAACAAAAACGATAGAAACATAAACCTTTGGCGCTCCGCACGGATCTCTTGGCTCCGCGCTGGGCCCCCGCGGCGGCGCCGCCCCAGGCGCGCTCGCGCCAGGGAGGGGGGGTCCAGCGCAAACCCAAGCAATCCGCGCGGAGCGCCAAAAGGTTCTGCCTGTGCCGTTTCTGCTTCCTCGATCTTCCTCCTGGAGGTCAGGGGGGCGGCGGGGGAGGACCCCAAGAGATCCTGGCGTCGCGATCGACCCAGCGCGGCTCCACGAAACCCGCGCGGAGCGCCAAAAGTTTATGTTTATATCGCTTGTGCTTCCTCGATCCTCCTCCTGGAGGTCAGGGGGGGCGGCGGGGGAGGACCCCGAGAGATCCTGGCGTCGCGATCGACCCAGCGCGGATCCACGAAACCCGCGCGGAGCGCCAAGAGTTTATGTTCATATCGCTTTTGCTTCCTCGATCCTCCTCCTGGAGGTCAGGGGAGGCGGCGGGGGAGGACCCCAAGAGATCCTGGCGTCGCGATCGACCCAGCGCGGATCCACGAAACCTGCGCGGAGCGCCAAGAGTTTATGTCTACATCGCTTTTGCTTCCTCGATCCCCCTCCTGGAGGTCAGGGGGGGCGGCGGGGGAGGACCCCGAGAGATCCCGGCGTCGCGATCCTCCCCAGCCGGGCGATGTGGCTCCGTGTCGGGCCGCGGGGCTTTCGCAGATCGACCCGGCTCGACTACGCAGAGCGACCGGTGTCGAAGGCTCCTGGTGATGCCTGTCCGCGATGCTGCGGTGTTTCGGGAGCGCCTTGACCTCAGGGGAGATCACCACCCACCAAACAACCCCCAACCCAACCCGAAGGCTCAGATTTGCCCTCGATTTCCAGTGGGGGGGGGGGTCGGGAAACACAGAAAAAGCACGTGTGTAAGCCTTACCCCCCCCCCCAACCCGAAATTCGGGTCTTCGGGTTGGTTTGGGGTGGTCTGGTAGGTAGTCAGGAGAAGGCTGAAGAGTGAAGCACGGTATGGGTAGAAGGCTCGCGGGGAGGCACGGCAAGAAAGTGTGATGGACCGAGGGAGACGCCCTGGGGAGGCCAGGAGGCGTTTCGTCGCAGCGCGGCAGAAGCAATCCGCACGCGCGTTCCAGTAGTAGGAGAGAAAGGGCGGAAGGCGGCCGCGGGGGGCTGAAAGAGGGGAGGCACTCACAGCGCGTGGAGCATCGGCAGGAGTGGCCGGGGCGGCCGGCCGCTGCTGAGGCGTCCTGGCAGTGGACGTGGATTGGCATCGCGCCCGCATCCAGGGGCTGAGGCAACGGCTGAAGATCGAGGAGCAAGCAACAGCACAGACATAAACTCATCGGAGGCCCGCGCGGAGTCCTCGGAGCGGCGCTGGCCCTCCCCCCCTCCCGGCTCGCAGAGCGCGCCAGGGGCGGCGCCGGAGCGCCTCCGTGGGGGCCCAGCGCCAGTCCAAGAAGTCTGCGCGGGCCTCCGAAAGCTGATGTTTCTGCCATGTGTCTGTGCATACATACATACATGCATACATGCATGCATGCATACATGCATACATGCATACACACATGCATGCATACATACACACATACATACATACATACATACATACATACATACATACATACATACATACATACATACATACATACATACATACATGCATACATACATACATACATACATACATCCATCCATCCATACATACATACATACATACATGCATACATACATGCATGCACAGTTACATCTATACACATGTATTGCTCTTGGTTGCGAGCGATATTCGCATGGATTGCTCCTCGAGGAGGCACGGTGTAGGTGGAGGGCTGGAAGGAGGAGGGGCAGCACGAGATGGGGAACTTGGTGGACCGAGAAGGACGGCAGGGGGAGGGGGGCGCCGGGCATAGGATCATTAATTCTGGAAGGGGGGCAGTCCTCCCTCTCTCCCTCCCCACCTCCTCCTCCCCCTCCCCAGGCCCTCCTTCTCCTCCATATCCACTGCAGCTTGGAGTTTCGGGCTCCCTCCCCCAGAAGCCCGAGGCGCACTGGATATGGATAAGAATCTAGTCCCCCGAGGCTCGATTTTCATTCAGATCCAGCGTGCCCCGGCCTTGTGGCGCCTCTGCCAAGAAACTCCATAAATCTTGCCCGCACCTTCGTTTCCGCCTCCTCCCATAGCCATCGCCTGACTGACAGGCAGCCAGCAGCCACTGGCTCCTGGTCGCTCGGCGGCCAGCGACGCCAGCAACGCGGCCTCCAGCCTCTCCGTCCTTCCGTGTTTTCCCTGCTTCCATCTGCCCCCCTTCCTCCATCCTACTGCTTAGTTTTCTCCTTCTCGTCGTGCCCCCTCCCTCCTCCCCCCTCCTTCGCCCTCCCGCATCCCTCGTCAATCCTGCTGCTGCGCCTCATCCGTCTCGTCTTCTCTTGTCTGCCGCTCCGCCTCCACATCCGCCTCTGCTGCCTCCGCCTGTTCTCCCCCTCCTCCGTTATCCTTTTTATCCCTTCTCATACGCCCCCCATCGCCCGCCATCCTCCCTAGCTCCATCCTCCCCTTCCCCTCCTCATCCTCCCCGCTTCATCCCAGCCCCCGCCACCGCCCCCTCCCCACTCTCCCTCGTCCTATTTCCTTCCTTCTTCCTCCTCCTCCTCCTCCTCCTCCTCCTCCTCCTCCCTCTTCCCGCCTCCCTCCCCTCTCCCCTCCATCTTCTCGTGCCGCCCCTGGACCCCTGGTCTGCAAGGGGGCGACGGGCTCCCAGGGTCTTCTGGCGACCAGCGCTGCCTGCAGGGCGCCCGTTGAGGAGGAGGAGGAGAAGGAGGAGGAGGAGGAGGAGGCGGAGGAGGAAGAGGAGGAGGAGGAGGAGGAGGAGGAGGAGGGGGAGGAGGAGGAGGAGGAGGAGGAAGAGGAGGAGGAGGAGGAGGGAAGGAGGACCAGTGCACACCCAAGACGTGCCAGCGATGCTGCAATGAAGCCTCCCCAAGTTCCCCCCTGTCATAGGCCACTACAAGACTTTGTGTTCTTGCGGGGCGTGGCATGAGAGGGCAAAAGCCGAAAGACACACATCGTTTTGCACTGCGAAACAATCCCTGGAACTCCAGCGCTGCGGATCAAGGTGTCTGTTGCGTCCTGACGTTCCTAAACCGTACCAGGGTACCATTCTTAGGACCTCAGCACCGCGAATCCTCGTGGCGGTTCCGCCCTGTCACCTTGGATCCGTGCAAGAACGCCTTTCCAGGGCATTCAACCATGCGAACCCACGGAACTGCTGTACAATCTCGAGACACGTGTGCGCAGCACCAAGTTTTGAAAACGGCCCGCCCTGCATCCGTGAAGCTGCTGCACAGTTCTAAACATAGCGTGCGCGGTGCTCAGGCGAGAACCACATTTTGAAAATGGCCAGCCATCCACCCGCGAACCGTTGCAACCTTGTTGGAACACATGTTCGCAGTGCTAAGGAAAGAACCACAGTTTGAACAGCTCGCGCTCACCACTGATGCCTTTTATAGGTTCTCTCCTCTTCCTCCTCCAGACATTTCTCCTGGCCCACCTCCTCCAGCTCCAGCGTCCCCCCGCCGTCCTCCTCCTCATGCCCCTCCCTCCCTACCCCCCTCCCTCCTCCTCCCCCTCCTTTTCCTCCTCTTCCTCCTCATCCTCCTCCTCCCCCTCCTCCTCATCCTCTCATCGTCCTCCTCCTCCTCCGCCTCCTCCTCCTCCCTGTGGCCTCATTCCTCCTCCTCCTCCTGCTCCTCCTCCTCATCATTATCCTCCTCCTCCTCCTCCTCCTCCTCCTCCCTGCGGCTTCGTTCCTCCTCCTCCTCCCTCTCCTCCTCCTCCTCGTCGTCGTCCTCATCCTCCTCCTACTCCTCCTCCTTCGATCCCTCCCTCCCTCCTCCTCCCTGCCCCCCCCATCCGCCGCAGGCCCTCTGCGGCCAGGGCGAGTCCGCCGAGCTCGCGAAGCGGACGCTGCAGTCGGTTCGCCGCCCGTCTTGGGCCCAAACGACGACGACGACGACGACGACGACGACGACGACGACGACGACGACGACGACGATGACGACGGCGACGGCGACGGCGACGGCGACGGCGACGGCGACGGCGACGGCGACCACCGCTGGCGGCCGTGGCGGCCGCCCGCTGGCCCGCGGCAGCTCCCCCTCCCTCCCCGCCTCCAGCGCCGAGGAGGAGGAGGAGGAGGAGGAGGAGGAGGAGGAGGAGAAGGAGGAGGAGGAGGAGGAGGAGGAGTCGCCGCCCGCCTTGGGCCCCACGCCCCGCCCCCCCTCCCTGCCGCCAGCGCCCTCACTCAGGGAGGATCCGTCGAGGGAGCGACGGGCAACAATGAGAGCAAGGAGGGGGAGGGCCTGAGGAAGGGGGGGGATCAGGGCGGGGAGGGATAGGGGGAGGCGGTGCGGGAGGACCCCCCCTTTCCAACACTCATTTGATCATATGTCCTGCGCCCTCATCCCCCCACCGCCCATACCGTTCCTCACGATGTCTCCTCCTCCCTGAGGAACAAAGCTTGGCATAAACATAAACGTTCTGAGGTGTTCACTGGTTTCTTGGATCGGCACTGGACCCCCCTTCCTTGCGCGCGGAGCGCGCCAGGGGCCGCCGAAGGCGCCCCGGGAGGCTCCAGCGCCGATCCAAGAAATCCGCGCGACCCTCCGAAGAGTTGATGCTCATGCCGCGGGTTGTTCCTCAAGTTTCCCTGCCCTCCCCCCCTTCGCCTCAAAGCCTCCGCTTCCCTCTCGCGTTCTCTGACCTCTTTCTCCCCCCGCCACGGAGGGAAGACGAGGCACACACACAGCGAAACACAGCGGGCAGCGAGGTTGAGCCGAGAGGTTCCCTGGGAGGGAGTGGGCGGCCCTGGAGAGGCCTCTTGGGGCCATATCTGGGACCTGCGTGGGAGGCGAGGTGGAGGAGGAAGAGGAGGAGGGAGGGAGCAGGCGCGAGGCGAAGGAGGAGGAGGAGGAGGAGGAGGAGGAGGAGGATTCTAGCAGAGGATTCTACAAGAGGGGCTCCGCCCCGAGTGACAGCCGAGAGACCTACCGCGAGAGCTGACGCGAACAAGATACATCAAAGGCGCCCTCGGATGAGAACATTTGGGCCGCACTCCCTCGAGTGCGCCCTCACCGAGCTGCGCGGCGCCACTGGGGGCGGCCACGCGAGCCATCCACCTCTGGCCGTGCCGCCCGCCAACACGGGCAGACCACCCTAGCTACGCCCTCCCTGCAGGGCTGCCTCCCGCTTCGCACCCCTGCAGCTTCGCGGGGACCCACTCCGCGGGCTCGCCGCCGAGCCCCGCCGGAAGGATCGGCACCTGGGGCCGCCACCAGGAGCGCCTCCGCCTCCTTCGGCTGGAGCTCGAGCTTTGTACACCCATTGGCTGCCGCACCCCCAGAGCAGCGCAGAGCAGGCCCTCCGTCGCGCCGGCGACCGTGGCCGATTCCATCTCCTTCACCTCTCCGTTGTCCTTGTAGTCTGGGGCGTACTCATTGCTGATTTCTTATCATTCGACAGTTCTCTGATTTTCTGGGGGGGCCAGATCCTCTCATTTCTAATTGTTCTAACCTGGGCCTCTTCCTGGCCACTAGGGGGCCTGGAACAATTAGAAACGAGCACAATTGGAAATGAGCACGATTAGAAATGAACGACGTGTACTTGATGTCCTCCATCAGCTCCCCCATCTTGTCGGAGTCGTAGTTGGTCCCCCCTTGCGGAGCCACGTGTTCTCCAGGGCCAGCACGTCTCCGTCGCTATTGGCCGCGACCCACTCCTTCACCTCCTCGGTGGCCTTGCAGTCTGGGGTGCACTTGATATCCTTCTTCATCAGCACCCCTTTGTTCTCGGAGTCGTTCGTGGTCTTCTCCTTGTGGAACCGAGTGGTCTACAGGACCAGCACGTATCCGTCGCTCATGGCCGGCACCAGCTCCTTCGCCCCCTCGGTGACCTTTTGGTCTGGGGCGCACTTGAAATCATAATTTTCACGCTGATGCTCTGCTTCACCAGGTTCCGAAGCACCGCGCCGAACTCGGCGCGCTCCATGACCTCCGCCCCCTTTTCCTGGCAGGCGTGCCTCTGCTTGAGGTCGATCTCCTCCGTCTTGCCCTCGAAGAGCCTCCCGATCTCCAACATCTTACCCTCCTCGACCTTCTCGAAGGGGCCCTTCGCCAGCAACTCTCGCCCCCTCGGGCTGCTCGGCGCCACCTGCCCGCCGCTGGCCGCGCCGCATGCGCTTGGCCTCGGCGCACGAAGCGGGGAGCGCCTCGACGCCCTCGCCCATCGCCGCGTGCAGCGCGACGTCTCTGAAGGCCCGCGGGCTCCCGAGTGCTGGGCCTGGAGCTGCGGCACGGGCGGGGCCTCCCGCGCCCTGGACCTCCTCCGCGACCAGTGGGTCCAGCAGGCAGCCCAGGCCAGCGCTCCCGCACACCAGCGCGGCGCCGGTGCTGAGGACCGAGGCTACGGCAGGGGCAGCGTGATGCCGCCCTCCGCCGCCCTCTGCCGCGCTGGCCGCCGCCGCCCGCGCCAGCAAAGGAGGTCCCAAGAGGCCCCCGTGCTGCCCCCGAGAGGCCCACAAGAGTGCTCCAAGAGAAGCCCCAGGAGGCCTCCGAGACGCCCCCAAGAGGCGCCCCAAGACCCCCAGGGGCCCCCAAGATGCCAAGATGTCCTCAAGAGGATCCCAGTGGCCCCCGAGAAGTCACCAAGAGACCTCCAAGAGTTCCCCAAGAGGCCCTCAATGAGCCTTGAAGCGGTTCCCCAAGAAGCCCCCAAGAGGACATGAAGAAGCATGGCTAGGCGCCGTGGGCATCTTGGCCCCCAGCACGGCAGCCCAGAAACAAATGAGCACGGCAGACCGGCCCGTCAGACTATCACGACACCCTAGCACGTGTGCCCACAAGCACGGGAGTGTGTACAGTCAAGACGCTGAGATAAGGAACAGTTTGGGTTCGAAAGGGGCTCGATGTTCCTTAGGCTCCTCCAGTGCTGTTCCTCTTGCCCTCCTGGGGCACGGAGGCGCTTAATTAAAGGGCCAAGAAGGGGCGTCGTTCCTTATCTAGCGTGCCTTCTTTCAGCAGCCCGGCTGTAGGTCAGACCGCCACGGCAGGCTTGCCAAGGCAAAGGGAGCACGACGCACCTGCACGGCACCACCTCCCGAGGACGAGCAGGCCAGCACGGTCGACCAGCACGGCGGGCCAGCACGGCAGACCAGCCAAGAGCAAGGAGCTCGGCAGATGAGCATGGCAGACCAGAAGGAGTTCGCCGAGCATTTCGAGGCACCAGCAGGCGGGAGTGCGCCGAGCATCGCAAAAGCACCCGCAGGAGGGAGCTCGCTGGGCTTGTCGAAACGCCAGCAAGCGGGACATCGTCCAGCATCTCAATTACACCACAAAGCTGGAGGCCGTCGAGTATTTCAGTCGCGCCTGTACGCGGGAGTTCCTCAAGCAGCAGCAGCGGCAGCAGCGGCAGCGGCTGGAGACTTCGGAGCGGGCTTTCCGTCGGACCACGACCATATGGAGCAGTGCTTGTCGCATCTCGGGCCAGTGCCTTGTGCCTTCCGGTGCCTTCGGCCCACTGCCGACGTGTTCATTCATCGGGGGCCCCCAAACGGTGCGGTGACCACACCGTGCGGTGAGTCGGTGGGGATTCGGGGTCACCGCACGGTTTTGGGACTCGGGTCCCTCTCCGAGGATGTCTCGGGCGACAGGTCCCTCCAGGGTCCCAAGACCGTGCGGTGACGGACCGTGCGGTGAGGTCTCTTGGGGTTCCGAGGTCACCGCATGGTCTGTCACCGCACAGTTTCGGGACTCCAAAATTCAACGCTCCTTCCAAGCTCACCCTTCTCGGCTCACCCTCCTGTTCGCCATGCCCCCGCGAGCACAGGTGGAGTTCGTCATCGTGCCCAATGCCAACCCGCTGGGCAGGACAGCGCGGCGATTTGTCTTCACGAGGGGAGGAGGCGGCGGAGGAAGAGGAGAAGGAGGAGGAGGAGGTGGAGAAATTCTTTGGATTTCGCTGATATCCACAGAGCGGGAGGAGGAGGAGAAGGAGGAGGAGGAGGAGGTGGAGGAGGGAGGGAGGAGCAGGAGGGAGGAGGGCGAGGAGGCGGGAGGAGGAGGAGGAGGAGGAGGAGGAGGAGGAGGAGGAGGAGGAGCAGCAGCAGGAGGAGGAGGAGCAGCAGGAGGGCGAGGAGGCGGGAGGATGAGGAGGAGGAAGAGGAGGAGAAGGAGGCGGAGGAGGAGGAGGAGGAGGAGGAGGACGAGGAGCAGGAGGAACAGGAGGGCGAGGAGGCGGGATGATGATGCTGATGATGATGATGATGATGATGATGATGATGATGATGAGGAGGAGGAGGAGGATGAGGAGGAGGAGGAGGCGGAAGAGGAGGAGGAGGAGGAGGAGGAGGAGGAGGACGAGGACGAGGACAAGGAGGAAGAGGAGTAGAAACAGTGCAAACCCAAGATTCATCAACGATGTGCAAATATGCCTCCCTCCAAGCTCCCTCTTCGTAGGCCCCTACCATGTGTCATCTCCACTGAGGGAACTGCCTCGTTGGAAGACAGTCGTTTGCAGACCCTGAAACATGCCAAAACATGGTTGTCGGGATTTCAGCGCTACGGGTCAACTTGAGTGCTGCGTCTTGACGATCCTGCATCGTGCTGAAACGCCGTTCTTGGGATTTCAACACCGCTAATCAAATTAACTACTGTTGCACCCTTATAGCCTTCATTCCTTTCAAAACACAACTTCTGGTACGCTGACCATGGGGATTCGTGAAACTCTTGCAAATGTAAAGAATGAATGTGCGCGGCGCTGAGGCGAGAGTACCATTTTGAAAAAGGAACCGCCGTCAACCCGTACAACTTTTTGCAAAGTTTGAAAAAACATGTGCGAGGCGTTGAGGCGAGAGCCACATTTTGAAAACCAGCCGCCCTCAATCCGTGAAACTTTTGCACACGTTTAGCACGAATGCGCGCGGTGCTAAGGCGAGAGCCATATTTTGAAAGCCAGTCGCCCTCAATCCGTGCAGCTCTTGCACATGTTTAAAACGAATGTGCGCGGCGCTGAGGCGAGAGCCACGTTTTGAAAATCACGCACCCTCCGTCTGTGAAGCTGCTGTCATTTGTTAAGCTCCAGGGCCATAAACGACGAGGAAGTCTCAGGCGGAACGCCCGGCACGCCCAAAAAACTGGCCTCGGGGTGCGACAGGGAGGAAGTGTTTATTTAGAAAAATGAACGGAGGAGGGGGAGGGATGATGAAGGAGGAGAAGGCGGAGGAGGTGGAGGGGGGCGGGGGAGGATGGAGGAAGAGGAGGAGGAGGAGGAGGAGGAGGAGGAGGAGGAGGAGGAGGAGCGAGCGAGCGAGCAGAAGCCGAGAGGCAGTTGGGTCAAGCGAGCGCGAACAGTCCCAGCGCACCCGCCCCAGCCGCAGTGTGCCCCGAGAGCCCGAGGGCGAGGAGGGGGCAGACGGCTGGCCGGGCAGGGGGGGCCAAGGCCGACAGCGCGCACGGCACGGGACGGCCCACGGCGGCCGCGGCGAGGCGGGCAATGGAAGGACAGGGAGGAGGAGGAGGAGGAGGAGGAGGAGGAGGAGGAGGAGGAGGAGAGGAGGAGGAGGAGGAGGAGGAGGAGGAGGAGGAGGAGAGGGAGGAGGAAGAGAGAGGAGGATGGAGGAGGAGGAGGAGGAGAGGAGAGGAGGAGGAGGAGGAGGAGGAGGAGGAGGAGGAGGAGGAGGAGGAGGAGGAGGAGGAGGAGGAGGAGGAGGAGGAGGAGAGGAGGAGGGGAGGAGGAGGAGGAGGAGGAGGAGGAGGAGGAGGAGGAGGAGGAAGAGGAGGAGGAGGAGGAGGAGGAGGAGGAGGAGGAGGAGGAGGAGGAGGAGGAGGAGGAGGAGGCGGCGGCGGCGGCGGCGGCGGCGGCGGCGGAGGCGGCGGCGGAGGAGGATGAGGAGGAGGGAGGAGGAGGAGGAGGAGGAGGAGGGAGGAGGAGGGAGGAAGGAGGGAGGAGGAGGAGGAGGAGGAGGAGGAGGGGAGGAGGAGGAGAGAGGAGGAGGAGGAGGAGGAGGGAGGAGGAGGAGGAGGAGGAGGAGGAGGAGGAGGAGGAGGAGGAGGAGGAGGAGGAGGGAGGGGAGGAGGCTTGGAGGCGACACGGAGGAAGGTCGCGTCGAGCAGGTCAAGTATTGCGATGTCCACGGGCCGTAACGGTCACTCCAGTTCGCCCTCCGACTCGGGGTCCGTGGTGGTGCCAAGGGGCACCAGCATGTCGTATGGAAGCCCAGCGTCCCGCAGCATGGTGCCCGTGTCCAGCAGTCTCGATGCTGCGACTCGACCACGCTTGCGATTGGGCACGTGTAGGTCAACACCAGCCGCGGGGTCAGTCCAGTGCTTGGCTTTGCACAACAAATTGCGTGCGGTGGCCGACGGGATCCGAGCTTCCTCCAGCCTCACGTGACTCTTGCAAGCCTGCGGGTGTCGCAGGTTCGAGAAGTGTCTGGTGTTCTCCGCTATGCGTCCAGATCTTCGCACCTTGCCTGTGCACGTCGTGTCCAGGCCGTGGTGGTTCACGCTGCCCGTGTCCACATACTTGCAGCAGGAAAACAATACAGCAACGCATCGCCGTTGTCAACACTACAGAACTCCAAAATAGAATGGCCATGAATGTGCCACGGCCACGGGCTCCGAGCTTCCGCGGCCGCAGCTTCTTCCACCACCGTCACTAAGGCGCCATCCTCAGGCTCGGGGAAAGGGTAATCCTTGAACTCATCCTCCTGACCGTGGAGCCACACTTCGAAGGCCGCGACGTACTTAAGGAGCAGTCTGTGGAATATGGTTGCCCTTGGAAGCAGGGCCATGACAGACGCCTCGGCACGATGAAAGCTCGCGCCTTGCTTGGCCATGGCGTCCACCTCTCCCTTGCAATCCTGCTCGTGTTGCGAAAATTAGCCCTTCTCTCAAATCAGCCCTGCTCTCAGCGAAAGTTGCGCTCGTATTGCGAAAATCAGCGGCGTGTGGGCTTTGACATGCATGGCATTGGCACGGCAGAGGTCGTCTTTCCGGGCCGCCCGTCTCCACACCGTGCGCTCGAAGGTGGCCCGGACCACCCGCCAGGGCCCAAGGTGTGACAGCAACTGATGGGGCCCTGGCAATCCGAGCGCCAACGTGGAGCTTCAGATGATCAGCTGGCCCGCTTGATACAGTGCATAATCGTCGCCGTCCTCCTCCTCCCTCCTCCTCCTCCTCCTCCTCCTCCTCCTCCTCCTCCTCCTCCTCCTCCTCCTCCCTCCTCCCTCCTCCCTCCTCCCTCCTCCCTCCTCCCTCCTCCCTCCTCCCTCCTCCCTCCCCCCTCCTCAGTGCATAATCGTCGCCGTCGCGAGTCACTTGGCTGGGGCCTTCTCCCCCCGGCACAGCGCCCAGGAAGCGGCGGCCAAGCCGTATTCTCTCTGCAGAAAGAACTGATGTCGGCCATCCAGCTGATCTCACCTCAGGGTATTTGGCGCCGCTGCCGCTGCCGTCGACAAGGACGTGCCTGCCCCGTACTGTGATGGGCCATGTGCGGCCCACGTCAACGACGTCATGACGATTGGACCTGGGCACGCTCTGGAAGGCCTGACCGAAGTGTGGCAAGAGATCCCTGGCGAACCTGTCCTGCCTGTCGGACTGCTCGACTCCGAGATGTTGCGCGGCCTTCCGAACGTCCGATGGGATCAGGGGCCGCCGCTCACATGCAGCAGAGTTGCGGAACAAGGCCCCCGCAGCCGCAACGCACCGCAAACAGAGGTGCGTCTCTCCATTGAAAGGTCCCGCCGCGCGAACCTGACACCAATGCCCTCCAGATGATCGACGCCCTTCAGGGAGCGCTGCTCCTGGGGCGAGAGAGCCCTTTGCAGTGTTAAGGGTTATGTATATCGGCCCCCCACCGATCGTGCCTGTGCGCGTCGCACCTGCATCTTGCAGCTGATGCATCGCATCTCTGTCCGCGTGCCGTCGGACACCGTGTTTGACCAGCTGAGACATGAAGCTGGCTGAGTAGGAGCGGGCACCCCGCGTCCTCTGTCGTCGACGAGGGTCGCTGGGTCTCGCAGCTCCCAGCAAACGCGATAGATCGTGACCAGCAGCGCCGCGATTAGACTCTTGCACTTCGGCCATGCCGGGGAATATCCCAGGTGCGGTTGGGCTGAGCGCATCAGAGTAGCAACAGTCTTCGTCGTAATCGCAGCTGTATGAAGCATCTCAAGATATGCACGCACAGCGTCCGATGAAGCAATCACCATGGGGTCGTTCTCCCATCCGCTGTCCGGGCGCATGAGTGCAAGCCCCGCTGGGGATCCAGGCTTGAACCGAGACCCCGCATTCAGGAAGGACAGATGTAATTGTTGAATCCGACTGTTGGGAACGCCAGCAATAGAACAGCCTCATGCTTTTCGATGATGCACCCGGTCGATGAACAACTGCTTTCTTTTTGGCAAGTCCGTGGAGCGCCCTGATCGCATCTCTTCTGGCCATGGCGTCACGAATGCGAACCAGCTGTAAGCCAGTCCGTCTGCATCTCCCGTCATATGCATCCCCTCCCAGGTCGCGGTGATGGGCCGCGCGCCCAGGAAACGGGATTCAGTCGGCCACAGATCAGCGACCTCGTCCTCAGTTTCACGAAACACCCAGAGGAGGAGGAGGAGGAGGAGGAGGAGGAGGAGGAGGAGGAGGAAGAGGAGGAGGAGGAGGAGGAGATCGAGGAGGAGGAGGAGGAGGAGGAGGATCGCGGAGGAGAAGGAGGAGGAGGAGGAGGAGGATCGCGGAGGAGGAGGAGGAGGAGGAGGAGGAGGAGGGTCGCTGCAGAGGAAGCCCAGCTTGTCCCAAGGTAGCGGCAGCCCACGGGCCTGCAGGAGGCCGACCGTCTCCTTGAAAGCGAAGATCACATCCCTGGTGGCCGTGGCGGGACCCCCGACGGAGTGGAAATTGATGTCGTCAGTCAAATCGTTTATCCTCAGGGTGTTGTATTTGGACCCGACGTGCCGTATAACCGTAATCATCATCAACTTCGCCAGCCCCGTCGCACGCGAGCACCCAGCAATAATCGCCCCATCGGGCGCGAGCCGCCTCAGATGTGGAGTTCCGGCAGGAGGCCCTGCGAGGCCCTCTGTAGAGGCAACAGAGGGCCTTAAGGAGCCTAACGGGGAAATTGGTGCCCCCAGCGGCGCAGAGGAGCTCCCGGTGGGGCGCCCTGTCGTAAAACTTGCGGAGGTCTACGAAGGCACTGGCACTGGCAGGGTTAAGCCTGGGGGTGCCGCTGGCCAGAGCATTGTGGACCCATGCGGATTTGTCGCGCGATGCCTCGGGCGCGGCGCCCCGAAGGAAACTGTGCGGCAGGGCCCCCCCCCGTGCCGCCACCGGTCTGCGGCGCAGCCTTCGCCGCGCTCTCGCGCAGAGAAGGGAAGGGGGGGGCCTGCGGGCCTCGCCCCGCCCCTCCCGCGACTCTGGCGAGGGCAGCAGCGAACGTGAGCCACCTCTCCGACGTCTCGGGCCGATCCCCCCCCCCGGAGGAGGAGGGGCGCCAGGGCCGGAAGGAGAGAGTGGCGGGCAGAGGATCGACCCGGCGCGGACGGGGGCAGCCCCATCCCAGCGCAGTGCCAGCCCTGAAAGTGCCCAGCACAGACCCGGCCTTGTCGGCCGCGAAGGCTCACTCGAGACATCCCATTCGAAGGGGTGAGTTCCGTCGTTCCTCGCCGGCACGGCCCGGAGCTCTGCCCAGTCGCCGATCATGGCAAGGAGGGCGTCATGCCCCACGGCAGGAATCGCACGGTCGAGGTCGGTCGACTGAGCCCCCTTCGGGCCCTTAGAAAAACGTTGGGCCAAGCTGGCCCCGTTGGCGAAGGCAAGCTCCGAGTGCTCTCTCCAGCTTTGCGCGGCGGCGGCGTCCGAAGTCGCGCGCCCAAGCATTTGGTCCTGGATGCATTTGCAGACCTGGGCGCGGGAGGCAGGCTTGCTCAGCCCCTCTACACTCTGAAACACACCTAAGTCGGAACCCACCGCCCCCCACCCAGTTCAAGCCGCCCCACGCTTCCCCACATTCATTGGGCAGTCTCACCGCACTGGCTTTCTGCTCGATCTGCGTCGATGAGTCCTTGCCATCCGCTCGCAGCCACCGCGGGGCCAACCTGCGGGCCGACGACCACGTCTGCGTGAAAGGACTGGCCTGTCGTCTGAGGCTCTCGCCCCGCCGGCGGGCTGGCGGCACCTCTTCCGAGCGGCAACCTGGCTCTCGACCGCGGCGCCGGGATGCCGAGGAGAAGACGCACGTACAGCCCCGCTGAGGTGAACCATCCTCTGGCGGCGGAGTCGAAAGACTCGCCGCTGCAGATGTGAAACTCTGTCCACTGCGAGACGTCACCTGACACCAAAGGTTGCCCTGAGACAGGCATGTGGAAGTTCCCCTGCTTGACGCGCCTGTGGACGACGTTGCAACCTCCCAGGCCTGACAACCGAAGCGCGACTCCGCGGTGAGGGCCCGCCTGCGTGTCCTGGATCACGCCCGCCGACTTCGCAAAAGGAAGGAGTACGTCGCTCAGGACAAATCGCAGCAGGAGCCGCTGCACGTACAAACTCCACCGCGCACCACTTCAGCGTGCAAGTGGCCGAGAAAGCCTGCTCTCAACAAAGTGTCGCGACCGAAACACTCCGACTCGATGTTCCAATCGCCTGCGACAGTGAAGGGCAAGCGTGACGAACGAATCACCTGAAGAAGCGACGCGAGCAGCTCAGCGCTGCCCGCCTGGCCCACACTGCAGATGCCGTAGATCGAAGCGAACAGCACCTGCACGTTGCCGGGCATCGCGCGCTGGAAGAACAGCCTGTTCTTGTAGCATTCCTGATTCGGCTCGTAGGCGCTAGCCGCCAACGCGGTCGAGCTGGCGATGCCTCCTCCACGCGTTGCCGTTGCATGTGGCCAGCGTGAGATTGCTGCTGCCCTCGGTCTGGCTGGGCGGCGCACCATCCGCTGCCCGCCTCAGCGAGGCCGCTGCCGCCGATGCCGAGGTGGTGGCCGAGGGTGGACTCGACGGCCAGGTCGAAGTGGCCCCCCCGGGCGCGGCGCGCGACTCCGGCTCATTGGCATCAGCCAGTTCCTCTCCGTCGGCGTAAGTCGCACAAGCGCAGCTCCGCGTGTGGCAGAGTCTGACCGGCCCTCCGCGCGCGACTGGTCGCACAGCCCTTGACCGAGAAGGCGGGGGCCGCGAAGATGACGGTGTGCTTGGCATTGTCCCCCTCGCCCTCCGAGCACGCTGCACAGCGCGAAACCGAAGTGCACGCGGCGCATGGGTGCTCGCATCCTCCAGCGATTCACCTGGGAGCGAGACTCCCTCACGGTCTCCCGCGCCGCCGCCGCGGGGGCGCGCGAGGGGCTTTGAGTTCCCAGGTGTCTCCACTATCCCAGGACGTTCCCTCGCGCCCTTAGACGCAGCGCGCGGAAGAGAAGAAGCCGCCGCCTTGAGCTTGATCGCGCCCTCCTGCAGCCTGCAGTGGACGACGAAGCCTGTGGCAAACTGGATGCCACATCAAACGAGCTGGTGCAAGACTCGTGAAAGAAGTCGAACCTGGCGTCCGAAAAAGCACGTTCTGTGTGAACGGCAGGCACCTGGAAGCCTACTCCCCAGTGCGCGTCACTGACCTGGTTGTCGAATTTGACCCGGCGCTGCAAGCCCAAGGAGAATGCGCGCAGCGACTCATTGTGGAAGCGCCCCCCCCCCGCTGCCAGACACAACCCTGGTCGGGGGGCTCACTAGGGCAAGTGCCGAGCCTACCCAGCAAACAGGATAGCACGATAGCCATGCTTCGCCAGGGTCTCCGCCTTGGCCATGACCATCTCGTCGCCCCTGTCGTCCGAGGCACCTTCTCGATGCCATCCCTCTCGGGGCCCCGGTGCTCCAGCTTCGCCGTCTTCGCGCGCGGCTCCTCGCAGGCGTCCTCCTGCGAGCCAGCAGGAGCTCCCTCATTGGGAGGGCCGCCAGGAGCCGCAGCGACAGCCAGCGCCTTGAGCAGCCGCGGGGCCACAGCCTGTTGATCGCTGACTCCTTCGATGGTGCCCAGGAGCTCGACCAACGCGGACGTGTCCAGGTCGGTCTCGAGCCGCTGCAGCTCAGCTTCCAGGTTGGCGTAATTAGTCCGCCTCCTTGTTCTCGAGCGTGTGCTCGGCCAGCCGACCGCGTCGGTAGCCTCCCTGAGCACCTCCTGCGCCTCTGACAGGTCCAACGTGTGGCCTTGTCGCGAGACTTTCCGGCAGCTTCTCCACCCGACGTGACACGGCGTTGAGCTTGGCTGGCAGCGGCTGCTTGTCGTAAAGGAGCTTGCGTTGGGACTCCATCTACGCGCGGACCCGCTTGGCCTGCTCCGACACCCAGCCGCTGGACATAGTCTCGAGCCCTTTGAGATGCTTTTCCAACTGGTTGAGTTCCTCACGGATCTGATCGTCATCACCTGGCTCGCTTACAGGATCGGACGCATCTCGTGCTCCTGCGTCCGCCTGGGAGGAGGCGGGAGGAGGCGGGAGGAGGAGGCGCGAGGAGCAGGAGCAGGAGGAGCAGGAGGAGGAGGAGGAGGAGGAGGAGGAGGAGGAGGAGGAGGAGGAGGAGGAGGAGGGGGGGGGGGGGGGTCCCCTCCTCCCCTCCGCTGACCCCCGCTCTTCCCCGCTCCCGGCTCCCCCCTGCCCCCCTCCGGGCCTCCCCCCCTCCGCCCGCCGGCCCCCGCCCCCCCCCCTTCCTGCCGCTCCCTCCCGCCGCCTCGGCGCTCCTCCCGTGCGCCGCGTTTTGCCCGGCCCTCCCGCGTTGGGTTCTCGCTTTGAGCGAGGCGCGGTGGTCGCACAGCTCCTCCTCCTTCCTCCTCCTCCTCCTCCTCCTCCTCCTCCTCCTCCTCCTCCTCCTTCCTCCCTCCTCCTCCGCCTCCTCCTCCTCCTCCTCCCTTCCTCCTCCTCCTCCTCCTCCTCCTCCTCCCTCCTCCTCCTCCTCCTCCTCCTCCTCCTCTCCTCCTCCTCCTCCCTCCTCCTCCTCCTCCTCCTCCTCATCCTCCTCGCCTCCTCCTCCTCCTCCTCCGCCTCTCCTCCGCCTCCTCCTCCTCCTGCTCCTCCTCCTCGCCCCCCCCCCCCCCCCCTCCCCTGGTCGTTTGCTGCAGATGGGTTGGGCACGTCGCCGGGCAATGTGTCTGTGCTTGGCTTGCTTCCTGCAGCCAGCACGCTCCCCGAGGAGAAGGAGAAGAGGGCTGCCAATTCGCCCTCGCCGTTCTCCTTCCCGCACGCCGCCGCCACGCCGCCTCCCTCCCCCCTCGGGTTCCTCATCCTGCCCTTCCCTCCTCGTTCACCCTTCTCCGCCTCCCGACGCCATCTTCCTCGTCACTTCTTCGTCGGCGTCTGGCGGGGGGTGCGGGAAGGGCCGTGCCTGTGCTGGCAATAGCGCGTGGCTCCACGTGGCAGTCCTTGTCGTTTACAACAGGTTGTGCCGCTCGGTCCTGAAGATTCACTTTGGTGTGCGTCACATGATTGACAATCGAACTTCGGGATTGCATCGCGTATGCGATGAGCTCCCTGCGAATGGTGTTGCCCGCATGGCTGGCTCCCTCTCTTCCTCCCGGCCGCGGTCCTCCCT
This sequence comes from Prorocentrum cordatum, assembly GCA_963575745.1. NCBI lineage: Eukaryota > Dinophyceae > Prorocentrales > Prorocentraceae > Prorocentrum > Prorocentrum cordatum. Next base: position 34,704 of record CAUYUJ010020810.1, on the reverse strand, counting down.
CACTCCCTCCCCCGTTCCTCCCTGTTCCCTCCTCCCTCCCCCCGCTCCTTGTCCTCCCTCCCTGGTCCCTTGGTTCCTCCCCGCGTTGTGTTCCTTCCTCCCTGGCCCCCTCCTCAATCCTCTTCTCCTCAGCCCATCTGCTCTCCCGCTTCCCTGTTCTTCTCCCCATGCTCCCCCTTCTCTCTCATCATCCCGCCGCCTCGTTGCCCTCCGCCTTCTCGTCGTCCTCCTCCTCCGCTTTCTCCCTCGTGGCCATTCTCCAGTGTCCTCCTCGTTCTTGTTGTCGTAGTCGTCCTCCTCCTCGTCCTCCTCCTCCTCGTTCTCCTCCTCCTCCTCGTTCTCCTCCTCGTTCTCCTCCTCCTCCTCCTCCTCCTCGTTCTCCTCCCGCCTCCTCCTCCTCCTCCTCCTTCTACTCCCCTTCCTCGACGACCCCCCTGGTTCCTCCTTCTTCTTCTCGTTTCCGCGGCCGGGGCTCAAGGTGTTTTTTTCTTATCAGCGACGTTTTTGCAACGCTTCCGCTTGTGCAAGATATTGGGATGCTTTATTCTGGCCTATGGAAGACGACTCTATCGGTCAGGTTTTTGTTTTGGCCACAAAGTCTTTTCGTCTCTCATTCTAGTATTGTGGTACACGCTATAATGGTCTTCTGACGGCTGCTCATTCTCTTTGGCGTATTCTCTCTACTCCCACCCGAAGGAGACTGCGTCAGGCGTCAGATGGGGGTTACTTGTCAGGTACTGCGCCACTTCACTATCCCGTGGGCAGAGTCGTTTTTGGGTACTCTGGGTGCGGAGTTGCACGATGCCTTCCCTGAGTGTGCCCTCCTGCGCCCTACGGTGGTTTCGCGGTGTTCGAAGCGTCTCCCTCAATCGCCAGGCACCTGAGTTCAAGCCTCCTCACTCGGCATTCGCCTCAGAGGCTGCGCAATATCTGTCGGTCCCTGTTGTGCTGCCGTATGCCCAGGATGTCTACGACCAGCAAGTTGCAGCATACCAGGGCCCGGCTGACTCTCAACGTGATTCCATGGCGCGACTCCGTGGTGTGCTGGATCAACTCGCAAAGAAGCAAAGCGTGGTTTCTTCTTCCCAGTCAGCGGGCAGTGCGGATGAGGCGGAGGGCCCCGATCTTGCCAACCGTATTAGCGCCCTTGAGGCTCAAGTGTCCTCCCTCGTGTATGGCTCTTCTTCGTCGGCGTCTGGCGGGGGTGCGGGAAGAGCCGTGTCTATGCTGGCAATGGCGCATGGTTCTACGTGGCAGTCGTTGTCTTTTACAACATGTTGTGCCGCTCGGTCCTGAAGATTCACTTTGGTGTGCGTCACATGTTTGACAATCGAACTTCGGGATTGCATCGCGTATGCGATGAGCTCCCTGCGAAGGGTGTTGCCCGCATGGCCGGTTCCATTCGCGATGTCTACCAGTCTCTCTCGACCATGGTCCAGTGCTCCATTCAGGATGTTGTGAAAACGCCAATTGGCTCTGCATTGTCTCGTGGCGTGGAAGGCAGGCTCCTAAAAGTTTCGATGTTATTCAGATGACTTTGCAGACGTTCGATTGCGAACTCGCTGCTTCCGTCGGGCAGCTTCGCGAGCTGCATTCCACGGCTGCTGAGGCCATGCGCCTCATGGTGGATCGGCTCAAGCCCCGCGAACAGCGGGCGGAGGAGACGATTGCGAAGTTCCATTGGGCGCTGCATAATGGGGGGTCATACATGGGGGGATGGCGAGTGGTCCGAAAAGGTACCCAAACGGTCCCTAAACGAGCCCCCTGGGGCTCTGGAGGGCACCCGAAGGGGGCACGAAAGGGAACCGTTTCTGACCCCCCCCCATTCATGACCCTCCCATTAAGCCACGCCCAATTCCAGTCTGCCCCCCAACCCACGCCTTCTGACGGTGCTGCGGCGCGCGACCGCTCTTCTGACGGGGGGACCCTCGACGTCGCGGGCCTGTTGCTACGGCCAGGCATTCACCATCCACCACACCACCCCAGCCCAACCCGAAGGCTCAGATTTACCCTCGATTTCTAGTGGGGGGGGGGTCCGGGACCATCGAAATAACACATGTGGAGCCCATACCCCCCCCAACCCGAATCTCGGGTCCTCGGGTTGGGTTGGGGTGGCCTGGTGGGTAGTCAGGAGTGCCGTTGGAGCGACGGCCGCCATGGTCATCCGGAGGGCCGCGGTCGGGGCGCCTCGGCGGCGGGCCGGGCGGACGATGGCCCGGGGCCCTCCCGCAGCGAGCCCGGAGCCCTTCCCCGCAGGGAGGCTCGTGCTCGGCCGGCAGGCTCCACACGAAGGTCGACGGCGGCGCTCCCGCGGCGGAGGTCCAGGATCTGTGGGCGGAGGATAGGACTCCTCCTCCTCCTCCTCCTCCTCCTACTCCTCCTCCTCCTCCTCCTCCTCCTCCTCCTCCTCCTCCTCCTCGCACTGCTACGTTGGGAGCGCTGCCGGAGTCAGACGCGGGCCGAGCAGTTCGCACCTGGGCCTCTTCCTCGCGGTCTGCGTGTTCGTGGGCCCGGCTCTCTCCTCGTAGACTTGCGGCTATGTTTGTTCCTCATCCTGGTCTTCGTCTTCCCCGATATTATCGTTTGCAGTGGCTTCTTCTTCTTCTCCGTCTACGGGATATAGACCGGGCGTTATCTTCGTTTACTCCCTGCTCTTGTCCTCCTCCATCGTGCTCTTTTTCCTGGTTGAGATTATGATTTAAGGTGTTCTGCCTTCTCTCATTCCCTGTGTTGCGGGGGAGCGGCTGCATGTGTACAAGGCAATTATTTCCTAGGCACGCTCCTCATCTTCCTCGTCCTCCTCCTCATTTTCCTCGTTGCCGTCTTATTCCTTTGTTTTTGGACCCGATCCTGCCCCCCCCCACCCGATCGCGACTCCGCGCAGGAGGCAGGTGGAGTCGGGCGCGTGGTGCAAGCGGACCAACGAAGACGGCGTCGACCTCAACAGGACGAGCCCCCGTTGAGAGGAGGAGAACATGGGGGGAGGAGGATAACCCGAACCCCCCGATAATAATTGACCCCCCCCCTTTCTCACCTGACAGTTGATTATCCCGGGCCAATGCAGGTTTGGTCAGGGAAGAGAGACGGCAAGGCCGAACTCTTTGATCGCGGGGGAAAGTTGCGAATCGAGGTTGCTCTCGTCTTATGTGGGAGGCGACGGGGAGGAGTCGGAGCAGGAGGAGTGCCGCGGGCGCGCGGCCGATCGCCACAGCTGCGCGCCGCGCCGCCGCCCGCAGGCCGTGACAGGCCGGGAAGGCGGGCAGCTGGACGGCATGCGAGGAGGCAGGGTGCGCCGCAGGCTCCAACGCGCCGTTCGCTCCGACGCGCCTGCACATCATAGCTAAGGCCTTGAAACCTTCGCACTGTCGTGGGCGCCGTCACATCCTTGTCATGGCCTTCGTCATCGTCCTTCGCGTCATCGCTGGCGCCTTCACCGACGGATGCTCCGGAGGGGATCGGCTCTTCGGTCACTCCTTCATCACACATGTCGCCGCGCCGACGCGCGGCCTTGCGTCTTGGGGAGGGCGCCGCGGCCATCAGGGCAGACGCCGCCTCGGGCGCGGTGGAATCGCCTCTGCCACGTGGCGGCGTCGTCTGCTTGGGGTGCGGTTGCCCGTGGTTCGCCGTCGGTTTGCAGCGGGTCTGCCGTGGGTTTGCCGGGGTGCCGGCGTCGTCCACCTGGGCGCGTTCAAGACAAACGGCGCGGCGACATATCAAGAATACGAAGCAGAAGACGAAGCAAAAGGGGGTGCAGGAGAGGTTCGATGGTGGGTGGTGGTGGGGAAAGTGGGATTGGAAGGAGGGGGGGATGGAGATGGGGAAAAAGGTCTGCGTAAAAGGATGCGCGCGCCTGGTTATCCACCGTGAAATGAGGAAGTCGTTGAAGGACGACGAGGATGAAGGGTCGGATAAGGAGGAGGAAGGAGGCGAGGTAGGAGGGTATGGAGCAGGAGCTTAGTGCATCTGGGTGTACGGCGTGGCCGAGCTGTTATGATTAGGTATTGGCTTGAGCGGTTGGGTCGAGACCTTCGACGCGAGGAGTGGTCGGTCTTCCTTCCATCCCCACACCTCCTCTCGGGCGGGGCCTGGGCAGGCATTGATCGTTAAGGCGCGTTCTGAAATGCTCTCAGAGCATTTTGAGAAGGCCGCGGCGCCCCATACATCGTCCAGAACAATCAGATATCAGAGGTCTCCGATGTGTCCTGGTCCGATATTGCCCCTGTCCTGGCCTCTTACTATCCCCCTCCACGTCCTCCAGCGCCTCCTCTGCCGAGGAACTGGGGAGACCAGCACCGGGACGCGGTGCACGACGTGCCTGGCGACGAAGGGGAGAGGGAGGAGAGGCAGGAATAGGAGGAGGAGGGGGCGATGGTATCAAGGATGGGGAAGAGGCCCAGGAGGAGGAGGAGGAGGAGGAGGAGGAGGAGGAGGAGGAGGAGGAGGAGGAGGAGTGGAACTCGGACCATGAGCAGGGCCACGAACAGCTGCATCCTCCTCTTTCTCCTCCTTCCGTGTTTTCTTCCTTGCTGCCCTCCCCGCCTCTCCCGTGCCTCGTGCAGGAGGTAGGGCAGGAGGAGGGGTGGATGATGGTACGTAGGTGGAGGGAGGGAGCAAAAGGAGGGGGAGGGGACAACAAGGACCGGGGGGGTCCGTAGCAATTTCGTCTCAAGTTCGAAGCCCGTGTCTCGGGGCTTCGAGGTGAGGCCTCCGCCGCCGTGCGACAAAGATCGGGGGGGCGCCCGACGCAGCTCAGACCCTTGTCGGTGACGAGTTCTGGCTAGGCTTCGGGGGCCGCCCGCATGTCTGGCAGCAGAGACGTATTGCCGGGTGCCATACAAGCAGTTCTGGGGGTGCACGGAGTGCCACATGAAGGGCAGTTGGGCGCCTCGGATCAAGTGTGGAAGCACAGCGCTGGCCGAGCTTGCCGAAGCAGCCAACAACAGCACGATAAGGTCGTGCCAGGTGATGGTCGTCAGGTCGATCGTGGGCCGCAGGGCAAATGGAAGGAACCGTGATCGCCGGACCCCACGCTCATGATCACCCGCGAGGGTCTCGAATTGAAGCTGGCTTCGGCCCCTCCATGGGCTGTGGCGGCCCAATTCGGATCGATTGGCGAGGATGAGGATGGCCACGCCAGGGAGGTCAAAGATGTCAAAGGAAGTTGGTTTGCAGACGATGCTGACGACAGGAATGGCGGAAAAGCAATGGGAAACTCGTCAGAAGCACATGCACGACTCGAAGCCGTGGCACGTTCGCCCGTTCTCAACCTTTTACCAGGCACTGGAGGGGCACAGGAACGGTGGTCAAACTGCAGAGCCATGTGGAGAGGGCGTCCAAATAAGTCGAGAGACCACGAGACACATGTGGCCAGAGAAGGGCGGACTACATCAGATGTGCGGTGGGATCTCGATACACTTTCTTCTATTCGTTCGGGTCAATTTAGTGTACACGCGGTGAGAGGCTCTTTTGATGGAGGCAAAAGCCATGCCCGAGAAGGAGCTGGAGGAGGCAACAGTCGCTCTGGAGGGATCCAGAAGGCGAGTCGATCAGCTAGAGCAGGAGGCTAGGGAGTCGCTCGCAAAGGGAAGTGGCTCGAGTGGGAAAGGACCACTGCTCAAGATGGAAGAGCAGCTCCTCGTGCCAGCCAGTCGTTCAGGGACTTGCTCAAGCAGCCGAAGGATGATGAGACCGGCGCAGCTCACTTGGGCAAACTCTGACCCTTCTTCGGGGCCCAGGCGATTGCAGGAGGGACGGAAGAGCATCCAGCTGGTGATGGTCAAGCGATTTCCGTTGCTGGTGATGACGACGATGACGATACGGGCCCGACGACGTGATAAGATGTCCGAAGTGGCTGGGGCAGCACAGGCAGCGGCAGAGGCAGCGGCAGCTGCCAGCAAGCAGCGGCCCGACGACGATGCGGGTGAGCGGTTGCGTGGTGCAAAGCGCATGCTCGAGGAGCAGCGGACAGCCATGGGACAGAACAAGCAGTGAGTTTAACGGCAATGACTTCGACGCTTGGGTCATGGGCGAAGTGGGGATCCATGGCCTTGGCACGGATGGTCCCTCGATCCCAGGGTCTTGGCTACAGGATCCTGACCGTTTGGGTGGTGTTTGCGTTGGCTACTCTGGTTGGCTGAGCTTCACGTCTCTTCTTGATTATTGACATGGCACGGGTGGTGATGTGTTCCGACCTCTACCTGTGCCTCGGGTGCAAGGGGGTCCGCGTTAACACGTCAGGGCCAGCGCCTACTGAGCTGAGCCCCGAGTCAAAGCAGCCACTTGCTGGACCGTTTGGGTGTAGTGCTGGCTAGCACCGCGGGCCAGTGCCTACTGAGCTGAGCTTGAGGTCGCAGTCGCCCCATGCTGGTTCAGAACGGGCTAGTGATAGCACCCTTGGGCCAGCGCCTGTTGAGCTGAACCCAGGGTTACAGTCGCCACATGCTGGATCAACGGGGGGTCCCGCGGCACCCTGTTGCCAGCGCCTACTGAGCACGGCACCAGGTCAACTGCGGCGAGTGCGACTGGAGTCACGAGCGTTTCGCCGAGTGGACGCGCTGTTGCTGCACCTGCGGCACCAGCGCCGTCTGCGCGCGCCAGGACTGCCAGCCGTTGGAGTGCCTGGGAGATGGCGCCGGAATGGAGGTTGGGCCCAGGCCTCACGAGGCCCGGGCCGCACTTCCGCACGGGCCAAGAAGCGCGAGTGCTGCGTCCCAGCGACATTTCCAAGTACATCAGAACTCTTCGGGGGAAAGGTATCAGCGCCGATTTCTGCCAAGCAGTGGCCGCGGGCGAACGTGCTCTGGCCAACTCTGCTGGTGTGCCTGCTGGAGGCATAACGCGCGTCAACCATCTCGCGACTGTGCCGGCCCGGGCTGCTGAGTTGCCGGCAGCAGCGGGTAGGGTCATGGTCAGTCACGTCCAAGTTGTAGTGCCCAATGGGTTCGCACGTTTATTTGTTCATTTCCACCGCCGTGTTTGTGCAGTGTTGTGCTTCTGGCTTCTGTGGGCAGATGTCAGGAGGGGCCCCCGGTTCCCTGGTTCGTTGGGTGCGATGCGCACGCGGGCCAAAAGTGCGACGGCATGCGCGCGTGGTCTTCCCGATTGGGAGCGGCGGCGGCGGCTGCTCATGCGGCTGCTTGCCCGGCTGGTTCAGGGCCAAATCTGATTGAACCCGTGACTGGAAAGTGTCGACGCGACGCTCGAGGCCCCGATCTCCTCGCGCAGCCCAGCGGGGCTCTGGCTTGGACTGTCGTTGGCAATCCCAGTTCACGTTAGAGTTTCCTGGAACAGATTTCCCACGCAGCTTCAGATAGATTGGCTGAGATCTCCTGAGGGTCGGTTTTGGGATTGGGAGGGGGGGTGGCGGGGCGTCGACGGGGGTGAGTTGAGGGATTCCTGGGGCGAGCGGCCGACGATCGCGGGGTCGGAGCTGCGCCGCGCGCTCGACGCTTGCGGGGGCGAAAAACACAACTGCATGGGTCGGCCAGTTGGGCGCGCGTGTAAGAGGCTTGCCCCTGAGGCATTTCCGAGGGTGGCCGCGTCGAAGCTCAGAGCGTGGCGTTCACTGGCACCGCTGCTGGCAGAAGCGGAGGTCTGCGCAGGGCACGATGCGAGGCGTTGCTGCTGCCTCCGGTCGCGGGATCGGCTTCCCTCCCCCGCTGCCCGCTCGGCCCAGGAGCGCCTGGCTCGTCGGGCCCCTCGGCGCGGAGGGTCGACGCGGAGGGGGGGCGGGCCGAGGGGCCCGCCTCCAGGGGGGCGAGGCGGCCCGCGCCCCCCCCCCCTCGGGACACAGGTGCCGCCGTCGGGCAGGGGCCCGGAGAGGGCCGGGAGCGGAGAAGGTGGAGGAGGAGGAGGAGGAGGAGGAGGAGGAGGGAGGAGGAGGACGAGACGAGGAGGATGTGAGGATGAGGAGGAGGACGAGGAGAGGAGGAGGAGGAGGCGGAGGAGGAGGAGGAGGAGGAGGAGGTGGAGGACGAGGACGAGGAGGAGGAGGAGGAGGAAGAGGAGAGGGCGACGACGCCATCGGAGCCCTCCTGCGCGATCGGGGCCGTCTGCCGGGGATCCGGGGCGCGGCGTTTCGGGGCTCTCGGAGGCGCGGCGGGAGAAAGGCAGGGGGTCTGAGCCCCAGGCCGGGTCCTCTGGAGGGGGGAGTTGGGCTTTGGGCACTTGCCCGGGAGCCGATTGCGCGAGCCTTCACTCCTCCTCCTCCTCCTCCTCCTCCTCCTCCTCCTCCTCCTCCTCCTCCTCCCTCCTCCTCCTCCTCCTCCTCTCCCTCCTCCTCCTCCCCTCCTCCTCCTCCTCCTCCTCCTCCTCCTCCTCCTCCTCCTCCTCCTCCTCCTCCTCCTCCTCCTCCTCCTCCCCCTCCTCCTCCTCCTGCCCCTCCTCTGGAGGGAGCCGATTGCGCGAGCCTTCACTCCTGGACAGCTCTGCTTGGCGCGTGCTTGCGCGGGCTGGTGGATGTCAGGATGACCTGGGATAAAGGGGCGCATGTGTATTACAAGGCCATTTCCCGCGGTCGTTGCGTTCCAGGACAAGCCTGGGGGTGATTGATTGCGCCCGTTGGTCTTGATACTGTCGCTTTCCAGTGTCTGGGGGAGGGTGCGACAATGCGAGGCCAGTGCTTGGGAAGACAACGGCGGTGCCTGCTTCGTCCTGGGGATCCAGAGGCACGGCGCGCGACCGCGCCGTTTGGCACCGTGTCGCGCTGAAGGAGTTTGCCAGAATTCAGAGGTTCGGAGTCTCAGACTTCTGCGCGGACTTCGACGCGTTTTGCTAGAGAGAGAGTAGCGCCAGGCGTCCTGTGTCGCGAGGCCGGGGAGAGCGGCGTGCATTTTTGGTATTGCTGCATGTGCTGTCGCTCTTTCTGCACAGGACAGCGTGGAATTGCATTCGCTGGCGCGGACTCACAAGCGCCCCCAGCGACTGGGGCTATCTTAGCAGGATGCAGCCTGGCAGCCACTTCCGCCGAGGTGGTGCTGTACAAAGCATTGCTCGCGCTCTCCTCCGCGTTCTCGTCTGGAGCGGATGATGTTTCTCTACAAATGCTGGGGGGCGGTTAAGTAAATTGACGAGCGTGCGAGAGTCGCGGGGATTACGCCGAAGGGCGTGCTTGATGGATGATCTGGAGCTAGCCATGTCGGGTGAGAAGAACAGCATTGCGCCTTGCCAAGAGGTTAACAATGGGCCCCCAGCAGACTGGAAGGTCCCGACGCTGCCCTGCATTGTCTCTGCGAGGCACCTGGGGCCGCGGCATCGCGGCCAAAGCGGTCAGGAGGGCCCCGACGGCGCATAGGAGATTCAAGAGTGCGCCTAGGAGGCTTCGACGTCTCAGCGTGGGGCACTTCGAAGAGGCCTCTAGGCCACTGGCGACGACGATGATGATGACGACGACGATGACGATGACGACGACGACGAACTTCCAAGAGGCACTGGTGGCCCAGGCCTCGAACTTCCAAGAGGCACGCTGGGGGTTGAAACCCGCTGGGCCTAAGTGGCCAAAACTTTCGCCGCGCCGGGCCGCGGGCGCGCGCACTGGCGGGGGGCGGCGGTGGCAGGTCTCTCAGCGCGGCAAGTCCTCCTCCGCCTCCCCCTCTTCCTTTTATTTATGATTTTTCTCATCCTCCTCCTCCGTTTCCTCCTCCTTTTATTCATCATCTTTCTTCTCCTCCTCCTCCTCCTCCTCCTCCTCCGGTTATGTATCAGATTTATCCTCCTCCTCCGCCGCCTCCTCAGGTGGGAGGATCTGCACAAGTAAGACTGCTGCTCTGACGTCGCATCGCCTGAGATTCTGCCAGCCAGGGAAATGGATGGACCCGCGCACATGGGACCGTGCGAATGTAATTCACCGAAAATAGGGAGTGATCTGGGGCCGGATCCTCCCCTGGATGTTATGCAAGAAGTGTTGATTGCCGCTGCCGATGTACTAACTAGCACCGTGCGCCCCTGTCTGGTCTTCACGTCGCAGGCGCGCGCGGTCGCGCTCGCGCTGGCGGATATTGGGCGGGTGCCAGTCTCAGCTAGGCGGTTTCGCATGGGAGATGGCGAGGTGGTGGGCTTGCTCGCGCTGCCCCCGATGATGGTGAGAGACCGCGCTGTCAGAGGCACAGGACTCAAAACTGACGTCAAATCAGAGCCCCCAGGCAAATGCCTAAGCTCAACAGAGTCTGGCGCAGGCCTCCGACGCGAGAAGGTGTATGGGAATGAAGGATGGGAGCTGCGACGAACAGCTCCTTCTGGACGATCGTTTCCGTCTACCCCCCCAGTTTCTTCTGCATCATTGTCTCTTTTGCCTCCCTGGAGGCCTCCGATTGGTCAGGCGGCATTGTCACCGCGATTTCCTCCTCCGACGTGCGCCGTCCGGCCACCAGTGCATAGCGGAGAGCGCCGGCGCCGTCGTGGACATGCCGGCGAGGACGAACACCCACACTACCAGACCTCGAAGCTCCTCTATTCCAAGACCTTCGCCAACGAGACGTTGCATCCCGCTGTTTTCGCAGTCGTTGGGCAGCTGGAACGTTGAAGGCTTAGGCCAAGATATGGCTAAGGTCGCAGAGCTGGAACACATGCGCAACACACCAGTGCTGTACAGTACAGCACTGGTGTGTTGCGCATGTGTTCCACTATGCATGCAGGAGACTGGGGTCACTTCGCACACGGAGACGTTTGACAACGGCTATATGATTATCTTGTCGGGCACGTCACAACCACTGGGCGGAAGATTTGATTACGGCGTCGGTTTCTTGATTGCACCTTGGGCCATCAAGTCGGTCATCAATTACAAGCTTATTTCGGACAGGCTTGCCATCTTGAAGCTTAAGGTTAGGGGCGGCGTGCTGAATATCATTTCTGCTTACGCCCCCCACGGAGGTTACGATTATGAGGTTCGACGCGAGTTTTTCGACCAGCTAGCTGACATTTGCCCGGCACAGCAATCACGTTTGCAGTGTTGTTCTGGGTGACCTCAATGCTAGGCTTTATGACCGCGAGCCTGGCGAGGAGGACATCATAGGGGACTATATGTTCCGAAGCTCGTGGCCAAGAATATCAAAACATCTGAACAGGGAGCTTCTCTTGGAAACTTGCAAAGCACTGGGGGGCGCCATCGCCAATGCGTTTTTCGAGCACCCCCTGGAGGAGCTAGTCACGCACTGTGGGACATAAGTCGACAAAACCAGTCCAGTGGGGGAGGGTCTCGCTCAATTCGACGTTGCCTCACGGACTACGGCACAATCAATAAGATAACAGATCTTTGGGCAGACCGGTCATGTTCATTGGCTTCGCGTCAGTTCTTGCTACGCATGCCCATCGACCTGGAATTAACACTCGGCCAATGAAGAACTTTTGCAAACAGATGTTGTTCAATGGGTAGCAGCTGGCTGAAGCTTATGGTCGCTGGTTTTGCGAAGCCGCATGATTTGAATATGGACTCGCACTCCAGCCGCGTCAAATATGCCACGGGAAATCCAGCCACCATACTTCGACCAGCCGGGAGGGTACCGCGACGACCGTGGATCTCTGCGCTCACGATTGGTCTGGTGAATGAACGAGATGATGCTCAACAGCAGGGCAATCTGGCGGAGCTGCAGAAGCTGAACAAGCGCATCAAGGCGTCGGTGCAGAAAGATAAGCGTGACTGGTTGGATTCTGAACTGGCCGGAGGCCACTGGGAAGCTGCGCGCGCATTGTTACAACAAAGTACCGAAACGACCAATCCAGATTCAGGATGAGCGAGGGCCATTCGTGGAGAGCACTAGGTGGGCTGATACTCTTGCAGATTACTTCGGACAAGTGCAGCGGCAAGTTACTTATGCTACCCCTGTACCCAGTGGGCACGACGACATGGGGGACACATTGCCAATTTACGCCGGCGCCGTTGGGGTGCAGCAGCTTCAGGAGGCATTGCGGGCTTTAGCTACAGGGAAGGCTGCAGGCGCAGACGATATAGCCCCAGAGCTTTGGAAAGCATTGGCGCACTCTTCAGAAGCATGCGGAGAACTGTTGGCATTCTTTCAAAAATGCTGGAGCGAAAAAGATTCCTCGCGAGTGGCATGCATCCATATTTGCACCCTTACGTAAAAAGGGCAAAGCGACTTTGCCAGAGAACTATCGGTCGATATCTTTAGTCACGATTGGATATCAGCTTCTTGCCTGGATGTTGCAAAAAACGCATTCAAAAGGGAGGGGCCGAGAAAATAATGCGATCTAGCCAGTGCGGCTTTCGTCCTGGAGGAGGCACGGCCCAAGCCATTAGCATTGCACGGCGGATGTTCGAAGCAGCGCAAACAGCCCAGGCACCAGGTCTGGTTGCAGTTTTGTTAGACTGGTCCAAAGCGTTTGATGGAGGAAGCATGATGCACTTTTGGAAGCTATTCGTAGATTTGGCCTACTGGCGGACATGCTGGACATGGTGGCAGCAATGCACAAGTGCAGGGGTTTCATTCTAAAGGACCCAACTGGGAATTCAAGCTTGCGGAACCAGGCAGCAGGAATTACCCAAGGCTGCCCTCTCACGCCATACCTGTTCATTATCGTGCAGAGCGTGATGTTCTACGACATCGGCAAGCGCATTGATGGCCTCCACGCTGACATCCGGGAGCCAGAATACCTGGTGTGCCGTGACATCCCTTACGCAGATGATACCATGCTCCTCAGCAGCGACTCTGGGGCATTACAGACGTTGCTCGACATTGTAATCGACGAAGGCAAAAGGTACGGCCTGAATCTGAGCTGGGGCAAGAGTGCGCGCATGAACGCGTGCAATGGTGGTGTGATCTTCTCACCCACAGGAACCCCACTCACAGTGGTGGAACAAGCAGTGTATCTAGGGGGCCTGCTGAACGCGAAGTGCATCGCAAAGCCAGAAGTGACAAGGATAATCGGTAAAACCAACAGCTGTATTCAGAATGTGTTTAAGTGTTGGTCGCACGCCAACATCAGCCGCGCCAGGAACATATAACTATACAGAGCTATGGTTTTGCCCCCCCAAAAAAAGTTGAATACTTTAGAGACGCTTTGGCTTCCGCAGGCAGGCAAACACCGTTTGGACAGCTTCCACGCGCAATGCTTGAGGTGAGTTTTAAGAACTCCTAGAGCATATTTTTCACGAGTGTCTAATAAAGCAGTTCTGGAGCGAGCCAGGGAAGGCCCTTTGAGCGCCACGCTCCGCTGGCGCCAGGCAGCGTTGCACAAGAAAATCGCAGCGCTGCCCGCGGACAAACCTCTCAGACTTTGAATTTGCCAGCCTGGCACTGACTTGCCCAGAAGATGGGCGCACTGGCGTCGCAGGGGGAGGCCGCAACAGCAGTGGGCCCCTTGCGTGTGTAATCATCTGCCGACGCATTCGACGTAAGTTTCCTCCACCTCCTCCGTCCTCCTGCTCCTCTTCCTCCTCCCCCCCTCGTCCCTTCTTTTCCTCGCAGGTGGAGCCGATGCGTTTTCATGGACTTTCGTATCGAGCAGTGTGCTTCAAAGTCGTGGGGCGCTCTGCTTTCTCTGCTTCACAGTCGGGCGTTCTGTATAACCTGTTGAATGTCGTGCTTGTCGCGCGGCCGAAGGGTAGCCAATTGCGCATGTTTCTGCCCACGCGCCCCTCCAGAAATCCGGCTCAGTGGCGGCAGTGGTGCCCAAGAGCCGTGCCAAGGCTGGCGCATAGCTTCTGTATAGCATTGTACTAAGTTTGTTATGCCAGTGCGCCGTGCGAGCGCCAGGCCTGGCTCACTGATTGACTGACGAACAGTGGCACGATCACCACCAGAGTCGCGTCAGAAACTGTTGCCCCATGGGATCCTGGACCCAGGTGAGTTCGAACGAACGCAAGCTCAGTGCGCGCTTTGATTTCCAGCTAGGCTTAGGGGTGCCCCCGGATCGTTCTTCATTGCAGAGCCGAGTCCCTGCCTTCAGCGCCGACAGACGGGGGGTACGTACCTGTTCATCGATGCGCGACGAGCAGCTAAACAGGCTGCTCGCTGGCACGAGGTTAGCGAGAAACTTGCGTTTGGAACGTTTCCTGACCCCAGAGAGTTGACGCGCTGCCTGTTGGTGGCTGTCACATTCACTGGTCGAATAGGCCGCAGGCCAGGATGCTTGGGTCGGGTCTCTAGTGGCGGATAGGCCTTCAAACCATCTCATAGCGCTTCAGGCGCGTGGGCTGGTCTTGGCGCATGGTACATGGTACTAGCGATCTCTTCTCGGCCGCGCATGGCGCGGTGCCCAAGGAGATGGCGCCACTCCAGCAGGCTATGGGGGGTGGGATTGCGCGTTTTGTCGACGTTGGCTAGTCTTGCAGAAAGTAATTTCAGGATTTGGACCGGCTGCGGGGGGGGGGGGCGCCTTCGGAGCATCTGGGATCGGGCGCCTGCGGCTTGCCCCTCGTGTCCGAGGGCCCTCTTGTTGCCCCGGGCCTGGCGTGTTTTTGGAGATGGGAGTGTAGTTCATAAAACGCGGGGGCACGCCACCTTCATTAATGACATTGGAGGACGCTCGTCTCACTTCGAACGCGATGGCAACACGCGCGCAGATATGACTGCCCAGAAGGGAGCTATGTTGCATCCTGGCGCGCAAACCGCGACGGCCGATTTTGCGGAGCTCGAAGAGACTCAGATCGAGGTTACTAGATGTGGAGGTATCCAGGGTGTGCTGATGAGCCGCCGAAATGGTCGGACTCGATCGGCGTCCCTGGCGAGGCTCTCGAGCATGGCAATGGCAGCCAGGCCCAACCCACAGGTGCAGCACGAGTGCGCTTGGTTGAAAAACAGGAAGGTTCTAGAGGAAGGAGCCTGGGCCACATCGGCCGCGCGACGCCCTGCTGACCTCCTGGGCTTGATGCGGGCCTCGAAGAGAAGAGTCTTGGTCCAGGGGGAGCGTTGAGCCAATTTTGTTGACTTTTTGTCGGGCCTCACAGCTGCTTGCCCAGTTCCGCGCGACGAGCGTTGGGATGTCGACCGCTGGGATGTCCCGAAGCTCCTTTTCCAGGCTCGGGGCCCCATGTCCCGCCGGCACGATCGCCGCCCAAGGAGGCAGCCAGGGCGGCCCAGGCCCCAGGGCTAACCGTACTGTGTGCGTGTGCGTGTGCGTGTGCGTGTGCGTGTGCGTGTGCGTGTGCGTGTGCGTGTGCGCGTGTGTGTGCGTGTGCGTGTGTGTGTGTGTGCGCGTGTGTGTGTGCGCGTGTGTGTGTGTGTGTGAGTTTGTGTGTGTGTGTTAGGAGGGCAAGGCACTGACGATCTCTTTCGACACGCACATCGTGGCATAACAAGGATCGCGGGGAGGGAGAGGCAGGGGACGAGGAAGATGAAACTTGCGGTGGCTGTTGTCTCGTTGGTATGTGTGCGCACGGAGCGTGGAATTTCCTGAACATGCGATGCATAATTTCATAATCTGAGTTACATCAGTGCCGCGTTCACGTGACAGAGGAAGGCCCACACGAAATGAACGAGAAGGAGGGGCAAGGAGTAGGAGAAATGGGATCGGAGAAGGAGGGGTAGAAGGAGGAAATCAAGAGCGAAGGGGCAGAGGAGGAGGGGTGGGAGGAGGAGGATGATATGCGCCAGGTGACGAGATGAATCCTGGGCCGCGGGGGTTCTCCGAGCCCGAGTCGCAGTTGCTGCAGGAACCTGCCCGCCTCTCGGCCCACGGGGGGCGGGGAGATGAGAATGGGAGGAGCGCGGACGCAGCGTGGAAAGGAGGGTGCAGGATGCAGGGAGGGATGCGGGTGGGAAGGAGGATGAGGGGGGAGGGGAATGAGGGAGGAGGGAGGGGAAGGGGCAGGTGCTGGGGGAAGGGGGAGAGGGAAGGAGGGAGGGAGGAAGGGAGGGATGTCTGGCCAAGGATGGAAGCCAGGATGACAAGAGAAGGAGGAGGAGGAGGAAAAGGAGGAGGATGAGAAGAAAAAGGAGGCGGAGAAAGAGAGGAGGAAGAGAGAGGAGGAGGAGGAGGAGGAGAGGAGGAGGGAGAGGAGGAGGAGGAGGGAGGAGGAGGAGGAGGAGGAGGAGGAGGAGGAGGAGGAGGAGGTGGGGTAGGAGGAGGAGAGGAGGAGGCGGAGGAGGAGGAGGAGCAGCAGCAGCAGAGAAGGATCGAGGGTACGCGAAGGAGGAGAGGGGGGGGGGGGAGAAAGCAAGGGATACGGCCCACGCCCGCCCAGGCGCTCGCCCAGGAGGAACGCCCCGACCTTTTCGTGAGCGTGCACTCTGGCGCGCACCTCCTGCATCCCTGCACCCCCCCATCCGCCTCCTCCTCCTCCGTGTCCTCCTCCTCCTCCTCCTCCTCCTCCTCCTCCGTTTCCTCCTCCTCCTCATCCTCATCCTCATCCTCCTTCTCCTAGGCGGCTCCCCGGCGCGGCCCCGCGCAGCCGTCTTGCCCGCGGCGGGCGCGGCGCGCGGATGGGCCCGTGAGGACGGGAGCCCCCGGCCCGACGGGCGAGTGTGTGGAGGCGTGGGGAGCATCATTCGGGACGACCTGGATGGCGTGGACCGGGTGCGCCCAGCACGATGTGTACATGAGGCGCCCGTCCAAAGCCAGCAGGAGAGCCCGCAGACGGCTAATGCTCCACGTGCGCCGGCAAGCCGCCCTGGATCTCGGACTGGTCGAGCTGGACTTCACCACCTCCTGGCCAGCCTCGCCATTTGATTACGGATTCGTCGAAGGATGGCTGCAGGAACCTGCGTGCGATAAGTGGAAGACGAAGATCGAGCCCGATACGACCAGCTTCAGTGCAGAGATCAGGGCGTGCGAGAGGACGACGGCGAGGACAGAGAACGAGACGTGGGATGCGAAGCGGGAGGCGAAGACAGAGCCCACTATGACCAGCTACAGCGAAGCGATCAGGGCGTGCGAGAAGGGAACGGCGATGGAGCCCGACGAGCCCAGCTACAGCTCTGGGAACAGCGAGCGCAAGAAGTCGGAGGCGAAGCTGGAGCCCGACATGATCCGCTACAACACTGCGATCAGGGCAACAGTGGCGGAGGCAAAGTTGGAGCCCAATAGCACTAGCGCGTTCCCCCCGTCACCTCTCGTCGCCACGGCTGGATCAGTGAAAACGGCATGTGACACGGTTGTGGAGGCGAAGTTGGCGCCAAACGTCATCAGCTACAGCGCAGCGAGCTTGGATCCCGACGTACACAGCCCTAGCCTTGTGAACGGTGAGCGAGAGAAGTCAGAGGCGAAGATGGAGCCCGACAAGATCAGCTACAACGCCGCGATCAGGGCAACCGTGGCGGAGACAAATCTGGAGCCCACTATCGCTAACGTTTCCCCCATCGACCCCCCTCGTTGCCACGGCTGGACCCGAGAAAGCGGGGTGCGAGAAACGGGAAGCGAAGTTGGAGCCAAACGTGATCAGCTACAGCGCAGCGAGCGAGAGAGGAGCATGCGAGAAGGACGGGGAATGGCAGCCGACAGTAGACGTGGCCAGCTCGTGTGAGAAGAACGGACACTGGCAGCCTCAAAAAAGAGCGGCCAGTTCGTGCGAGAAGGACGGGCTGTGGCCGCTACGAGAGGCTGTCCGAGCGTGCGAGAAGAAGTTGGAGCCCAATCTCACCAGCTACAGCGCTGATGCCGACCCCACGATATGCGAGAAGCTGGAAGCGAAGGCGACGAGAGAGCCCAACGTGACCAGCTACAGTGCAGAGGGCCCTCGCAAGAAGTGGGAGGCGAAGAACGAGCCCAACGTGACCAGATGCAACGAAGCAATAATGGCGGAGGCGAAGCTGGAGCCCAATTTCCCTAGCTCCTCCTCGTCCCACCTTGTCGCCACGGCTGGACCCCAGGAGACGGAGTGTGTAAGCAGCTACAGCGTCAGCTGAGCCATGTGGAGAGCACGCGCCCACATCGCCAGGACGTGGCTAGAAGGCGGCGGCGCGATAGAGCCCGACGCCATCAGCTACAGTGCTGGTACCCAGTGGGAAGCGGAGGACATACACGGAGAGCGGGGGCCCCTCCCGAAGGCTGACCAGAAGAAGGCGGAGAGGCGACATCAAAGATCTCTCCACCCAGATGGTAAGAAAAACGGCACGTTCATCATCGCAGGGTCGAACGGGAAGCCCACGTGGCCCCTCGGAGCAGATGTCGACAGCATGCTGCTCCTGAGGGCCAGGAGGGCGACGGCTTCGAGCAGAAGCGTCAGGACACGACGCGCGTACGAAGCTAGAGAAGAGGAGCGCCGATTGTGAGAAGTGTGAGAAGTGTGAGAAGCAGCGGTGCCTGCGCGCGGACAGGTCACTGGAGTGCGGACGTCCGCCCGAGGTGCTGCTGAGGGGAAGCTCGGGCGACGAGGCGCGATGGAAACACACCTCACCACGTGAGACATGAAACTGCTGGAAAAAACTCATCCTCCTTCTCCTCCTTCGCCTCTTTCTCTCTCTCCTCCTCCTCCTTCTCCTCCTCCTCCTCCTCCTCCTCCTCCTTCCTCCTCCTCCGGACTCCTCCTCCTCATCCTCCTCCTCTTCTTTTCTTCCTCCTCCTCCATTCCCTTTCCGTATAAATATTTTCTCTTTGTCACACCTCGAGGCCAGTTTTCAGGGCCGACCAGGGCTTTCGTCCGAGACTTTCTCACCATTTATGGCCCTGAAGCTGAAACGTTGGCAACATATTCACAGATGGAGGGAGGTCCGTTTTCAAAATGTGGCTCTCGTCCCAGCGCCGCGTGCATTCGTTAAAACAACTGCAAGAGTTTTGACGGATCAAGGGCGGTTCCTTGTTCAAAAGGTTGCTTTCGCCGTAGCGTCGCAGACATGCGTTTTCACAAGTCGCAAGAGTTTCACGGATTGAGTGTGGCCCGTTTCAAAATGTGTTTTTCGCCTTAGCGCCGCGCGCATTCGTTGTAACATGTTGCGGGAACTTCACGGATTGAGGGCGGCTCCTTTTCAACATGTTGTTCTCGCCTCAGCGCCGCGCACATGTTTGTAAAGTTCATAAGACTTTCACGGATTCCCATGGTCAGCGTACAAGAAGTTGTATGCTGGACGGGCTCAGGATCATGAAGGTGCAACAGTTATGTTGTTTCGCGGTGTTGAAGTCCCAGGAATGGCGTTCTGGCACGGTTTAGGATTGTCAATACACAACAGTAAGGTCGATCCGTGGCGTTGGAATCCGGCGAGAACTGTTTTAGCATGCTTCAGGGTCTTCAAACGGTTGTCTTTCAACGAGGCAGTTTCCTCAACTGCAGTGAACCGTTGTAAAAGGGGCATGTAAAGAGGGAGTTTGGAGGGAGAGTTTAACCCAACATCGTCGATGGCTCTTGGGTGTACACTGGTTTTCCTCCTCCTCCTCTTTCTATTCCTCCTCTTCCTCTTCCCAACCCCTCCTCCTCCTCCTTTCTCCTCTCTCTCCTTCCACACTCCTCCCTCCTCCTCCTGCGAAGTGATGCCAGGGACGCTGCAACAGTCCCTGAATACGTTCATCACCTTACCCAGCGGCGACAGAAGTACAATCCTGCATAACATTTGTTGGGGAGGGATAGCAGGATGGACCAGTGGTGGACACGCCGCCCTGTTTCAGGAATCTCGGTGGTTTGAAGGCAACATGCGAGGAGAAACCTGGAGGCCCCAAGGGACAATACTTGGAGTCCCGGTTAAGCTAACTTTTTTTAGTGTGTACGCGCGTACCTTCAGATCTCTATGTTTCAGATAAGTGTGTATATACATGTGTATATATCAGAGCGAGGGGGCCGAACGGTCATTCATTGTTCTTGGGTGCGTGGCTTAAGGGCGGATCCGTGGTGAGGATTCTGCTTGTTGCGTTGTTGTTGTTGCTGTTGTTGTTGTTGCTGATGTTGTTGCTGTTGTTGCTGTTGTTGTTGTTGTTGCTGGTGTTGTTGTTGTTGTTGTTGTTGTTGTTGTTGTTTGTTGACGTCGTCCCCCCCGCGACCCACCCGCGACACACCCGCGACCCACCCCGCGACCCACCCGCGATCCACTCCGCGACCCACCCGCGATCCACCCGGCGACCCGCTCGCGACCCACCCGCGACCCACCCGCGACCCACTCGCGAGCCACCCGCGACCCGGCCCTCGACCTGGCCCGCGACCCACCCGCGCGTCCCACCGTCGACCCACCCGCGACCCACCTGCGACCCACCCAACCCGCAACCCACCTACACTGTTTTAACCAAAAATCGGCGCCTGCGGCGGGCTCATTGTATAGCTTGAAAATTTTGCGCCTGCAGCGAGCTTCTTCAGAGCCTCGCAGACTGCAGAAGTCCCCACCGCCCCCTCACTCTTATCCGCAACTGCGGGGTGCTACGTGTGTGTATATATATATATATGTGTGTATACATACGTGTGTGTGTGTGTGTGTGTGTGTGTGTGTGTGTGTGTGTGTGTGTGTGTGTGTGTGTGTGTGTGTGTGTGTGTGTGTGTGTGTGTGTGTGTGCGCGTATCAGTGGGCATAACACTTGCGCCCTGCGTGCGTGGCCCAAACTGTTGGGCCCAAACTCGGCCATGCGAGACGACGGCGGTCGTGCACAGTTTCGACTCCATACTGCGCGCGTTTTGCCGAGTCCAGGGCGAACTCCCTCCCAAGGCCCCTCGGCCACGCGGTCAGGACAGCTGCAGGCAGCCGTCTGGCGACCTGGCCCCTGGAGTGTGGCTGCATGGGGCCTTTTAGGACCCCAAAGGGTGCTTTTAGCCACTGCAAAGTGCACTTCTCCCCTCCCATCCATCGCTGCCCCGTTAAGCGACGCCCAAGAGCGATGAGTGGGGCGCTGTTGGTATCCAGCCGCCTGCCCACCTCGCAGATGCAGTAGCATCAGCTTGGCCACGGAGAGCGCATACTTAGGGCCAACCACTTTAACAGTTGTTGGCTTAAGACACAACCACCCGATGCTCCAGGGACCCCCCGGGTTCGATCAGGCCAGGGCTGGCCGGCGGTATCATCCATTGCTGCCTGGCGCCTGGGTTGATTGCGCTCCTCCTCCTCGTCTTCCTCCTCCTCCTCCTCCTCCTCCTCCTCCTCTTCAGTTCTTTCAGCTTCATCCCGCCTCGTTCTCATCTTCCTCCAGCTCGTCGTCATCCCCCCTCGTCATTCCTTTTCACCGCTGCTCCTCCCTCCTCCAGATTCCTGCTCCCTGTGCCTCCTCCGGCTGCTTCCTTCCTCCTCTGCCTCCTCCTCCTTCTCCTCATCCTCCTCCTCCCTTTCCCTCCTTCGTTCCCATCCTTTGCTTCCCTCCTCCTCCTCCCTCATGCCTTCTCCTCCTCCTCGTTCTCCTCTGCCCTCCACTGCCCTCCTCCTCCTCCTCCTCCTCCTCCTCCTCTGCCCTTTGCCCTCCTCCTCTGCCTCCTCCTCCTCCTCCTCCTCCTCCTCCTCCTCCTCCTCCTCCTCCTCCTTCACTCCCCGGCCCCGGCAGGCGCGTACCTGCTGGGCACCCCGTACGGGTACACCCGGAGCAAGGTGCCCACGGGCGCCGCGGCGATGGCCGAGCTCTTGGGGCCCATCAGCAGGGACCACTGCGGAGGCGGCGGCCCTTACCGAAAATCTGGCACCTTTTTTTGGGAGGAGGAGGGGGAGGAGGAGAGACGAGGAGGAGAACGAGGAGGAGAACAAAGAGAAGGAGGAGAGGAGGAGGAGGAGAGGAGAGAGAGAGGAGGAGGAGGAGGAGGAGGAGGAAGAGGAGGAGGAGGAGGAGGAGGAGGAGGAGGAGGAGGAGGAGAACGAGGAGGAGAGAGAGGAGGAAAACGAGGAGGAGACTGAGGAGGAGGAGGAGGAGGAGGAGGAGGAGGAGGAGGTCACTGCGAAGGCGACTGCCCGTACGGCGACCTGGCGGAGCTGATCCACTACGACAGCATGGGCTGCGCCCCCAGCTGAGGTTCCAGGATTTCGGCTCGAGGCTCAAGGTTTTCGAGGGTTTTCGTGGGTTCCCGGCGTTTTTCCAGCCTGGGGCAGCCTTCAAGAGGCCGCGCCTTGCCGAGGGCGTTCTGGGGGTGCCAGGATCGTCCCGAACGGCCGCCGGAGAGCCGAGTTTTATGACACGAAAGAGCACGTCTTGGAAACGTCGCGACAGGAGATGTTCGGCCGATGTCGCCCTCCCCGGACCCTCGCTGGGGCCCGGGACTGTCAACAGAACGACTCGGGATGAAACACCGGCCCTGGGGAAAGAGCAGTAATTACTTATACTAGAAGTAGTGGTAGTCGGAACTAGTTACTCGTAGTGATAATTACGAGTACTACTCGTAACTACAACTACTGCTACGAGTAACTGGACGAGTCTCTGGATCGAGCGCGCCCTGGGACCCCGCCTCGAAGAAGCAGACTGTCGCTCGGGCTGCGTCCTGAGCGTTGCGGAGCCAGCTGGGGGGCTGCGGCGGCCCAGCACTCCTTCCGGCGGCCGGGCGCGGCTCGAGCAAGCTGTCGGTTTCGACCCCGCGAGGGGCCTGGAACGGATCTTGAGCGAGTTTGCCCTTATTCTCCCCCCTCCTGACAGATTGGAGAGGCCTTACGGCCGGCGCCGCCGACCCTGAACGACGACGACGACGACGACGACGACGACGACGACGGCGACGGCGACGACGACGACGACGACGACGACGACGACGACGACGACGACGACCTGAAAGATTTTCCTGTTGGCGGATTCAGCTCAGACCCCCGTGGCCCCCTCCAACCTGAGCGCCCCCTTCGCGGAGCTTCTCGAGATCTGCCTGGGCCTCGTGAAGGCCTCAGGCTCCCCTCTCCTCCTCCCTCCTCCCTCCTCCCTCCTTCCATACCTCCCTCCTTCCCTCCTTCTCTCCCCTTTCTCCCCCTAGCTGCTCAGGGAGCCCAGAAGCATCGCCCCAGAACGGCCGCCTCTCGAGCTGGGGCCCGAAAGCCGGCCAGAGCGAGGTACCACCGACACCCCGGCGCCGCGAGAACGCCTCGACGCGTCTTGTTCGCCCCGTTCTGGGCCCAGGGAAGCCTCCAGGACCGGCCCTGGCCGACGAGTGCCTTGCACAGCGATGGGGCCCAGGGATCTGGTCGTGCCTTGCACGGCGTGGTGTCTTTTTTTCCGCGGCGCTTTTTGGGCCATGGGGGAGCCTCGCGGACGGGCCCTGGCCGACGAAGGCCATGCACAGCGATGGGGCCCAGAGATCTGGTCGTCACCCTGCACGGCGCAGTGCCTCTTTTCCGCGGCGATTCGGGCCCGGGGGGGGCCCTCACAGAGCCCCCGGCCGACGAAAATCCCACACAGCGAAGGGGCCCAGAGATCCTCCCGCGACTTAGCACTTCGTAGTGTTCTTCCCCATGTCCTAAGCTGGTTGCCTGTCATTGCTCATGCGCCTCTGGACCTTCTCCCTCGCACCTCACACCCTCCTCCTCCTTGTCCTCGGATTCATTCACTCATGTTCAGACTCACCCATACCCAGACTCACTCGCACTCATACCCACTCGTACTCAGACTCACTCATACTCAGACTCACTCATGCTCGAACTCACTCACACTCAGACCTATTCACTCGCGATCAGACGCAGTCATATTCAGACTCACTCATACTCAGACTCACTTGGGCCACTGCTCACCGCGATGTAGCAGGCGTGGCACCTGTGCACCCCAAGTGTGAGCCGTCAGGGGTGGAGACGCTCCAGGAGTCGCGCCCAGATTGTGGGGATGTCTCGGGCGGTTTGCGCGTTTTGGTGCCCAACGTGTTCTGCTTCTGGAGCAGCTTGTGGGGATGTCTCAGGCACGGCGCTGGTTTCAGCACTCGCACGGGGGAGCCGCCAGGGGTGGGGAGACTCCAGGATTCGCGCTCAGATTGCGGGGCTGTTTTCGGGCGGTTTTCCTCTTCTTATGCTTTCGGAGCAGACCGTTTGGATGGTTCAGGCGAGGCGCTGTTTCCATCATTCGCAAGGGGGAATCGCCAATATTGGGAGCATCCAGGATTCGGGCCCAGATTGTGGGGATGTCTCAGGCTGCTTGTCTGTCTGGGTGCCCAACATAGTTTGTTGTCTGCGCAGGTTGTGAGGATGTCTCAGGCGAGGCGCTGGCTTCAGCACTCCCAAGGGGGAGTCGTCAGGGGCTGGGACATTCAGGATTCGCGCCCCGATTGTGGGGATATCTCAAGCGGTTTGCCTGTTTGGGTGTCCAGCATCCTCTGCTTTTGGAACAGATAGTGAAACTGTCTCAGTCCAGGCGCTGGTTTCAGCCCCCAGGGGGTGGGGACTCAGACCTCTCACGCTCACACCCACACTCAGACCACTCACCTTCACTCACAGTCATGCGCATAGCCTCACTCACTCTCAGACTCACTCACACTCAGACTCACTGGTTCCCAAATTATCGCACTCAGACCCGTTCATGTTAGACTGTCGCACGCAGACACTCGCAGCGGGAAATGTGCGGGCACATAGATGCACTCATGGGGATCTCCGCGTCGAGTTTTTTCTGTTGTCCGCGGCGCTCCGGGCCCAGAGGAGACCTCGCGGCTCGGCCCGGGCCGACGAAAACCCTCCACAGCGATTTGGCTGGGAGTCGAGCCGCGACTTTCCACGGCGCAATGTTTGGGTTTCGCGACCGGCCCTGGCCGATAGATCAAACGCAGCGAAGGCTCCAGAGGTGCGGTTGGTACCCTGCACGGCGCGGTGTCTGCTCCGCGGCGCCTCGGGCCCAGAGGAGGCCTCACGGGCTGGCCCCGGCCGACGAAAGCCCGGCACGGCGAGGGGGCCGCGACCCCGTACGCGTGCCTGGTGCTGTGTTGTTCGCGGCGTCGAATGTCGGGGTCTGCTGATCGCGAGGCCGGCGGCCAGCGATCTCGGCGCGGGGCTGCTCGTGCGATCTCGGGAGCGCCCGCTGAGCCGTGGTCGCTTCATGGTCTTCGAGGCGAGCGAGGGAAGTCGGCGGTGCGGTCGGGGCCGGGATCCGTCTGCTGGAGTAGGAGGGGGTTAGGAGGAGGAGGGAGGAGGAGGAGGAGGAGGAGGAGGAGGGGCAGAGGAGGAGGAGGAGGAGGAGGATGAGGAGGAGGAGGAGGGAGAGGAGGAGGGAGGAGGAGGAGGAGGGGCAGGAGGAGGGAGGAGGAGGAGGAGGAGGAGGAGGAGGAGGAGGAGGAGGAGGAGGAGGAGGAGGGGCAGGAGGAGGGAGGAGGAGGGATGGAGGGAGGGGGGAGGAGGAGGAGGAGAGGAGAGAGGAGGAGGAGGAGGAGGAGGAGGAGGAGGAGGAGGAGGAGGAGGAGGAGGAGGAGGACAGGAGGGAGGGGCGGGTGGGAGGAGGAGGAGGGAGGAGAGCAGGAGGAGCAGGGAGGAGCAGGGACAGAGGGAGGAGGAGGAGGAGGTGGAGGAGGGTCGGAGGGAGGAGTGAGGCGGAGGGGGGGAGGAGGGATGAGGAGGCTCACTTGGCCTCCCCTGAGGCCCTGCGTGGCCGCGGCCACGCGCAGCTCGAGCAGCCGACTGCCGGGATGACGGCCGCGCGTGGCGCGTGATCGGAGGGGGGGTGCTCGCGGTGCTGGCCCGGCGCCGGGCCCCACCGCCGAGGCTGCGATATCGACTGGGTCATGGAGCACGTGGGTACCCCATACGTGTACACGTGGGAGATCGACGCCGACGACGACGACGACGCCGCTGACGACGCCAACGCCGCCGCCGCCGCCGCCGACGACGACGACGACGACGACGGCGACGGCGGCGACGACGTCGGCGGCGGCGGCGACGACGGCGGCGGCTGCGACGACGACGACGGGGGCGGCGGCGTGCCGTGCGGTACCGCGGGAAACAGCATGGACAGCGGCTTATGGTTTAGACACGCACGTTTGAGCCGGGCCTGTCCCTCGACAGTGGGAATGTTCAAAAATCGTCAAAACAAAGTTTGGGAAGGATTTGTTGCGTATTGTTTGACCGTTTGGGAGTATGTTTTACTTATTTTGATTTTCTCGTCCCAGAAATCCGCCTGTGGGGGACAGGCCCGGCTGAAACGTACGTGTGCGCACCATAAGCCACCGTACATTTTGTTCGCGTCACAAGTGCTCTGTATCGGAACGGCGGTCATGGCCCACACGGGGTCACACAGCCCAGTTGGGTCACAGGGCCAACACGGGGTCACGCCAGCCCCGTTGGGCTCCCGAGAGCTCCCCCCGAAGGCTCCCAAGAGGGGTCACACAACGTGCCCGCCCACACGGGTGTGCGACTTCCGCGAGTTGGCAGCGCGACGGAATGGACGCAAGCGTTCGGAGCACCGCGCGGATGTCTTGGATCGGCGCTGGGGCCCTGGCCGACAGAAACCTTGCGCGGCGATGGGGCCCAGCGATTTGGCCGCGACCCTGCACGGCGTAGCGTTTTTTGTTCCGCTCGAAGAAAGAAACAACGGCACAAACCATACACTCTATGAGCTCCGCGCGGCTCTCGTGGATCGGGGCTGGGCTGTCCCCCTGGCGGCGCCGCCAGCGCCGCCCCCGGCGCGCTCCTCGCGCCATGGAAGGGGACCCCCGCGCCCAACCAAGAAGTCCGCGTGCACCTCACACAACTGTTGTTTGTGAAGAAAGAGTTCCTGCGGGAAGCGGTGGAGGGGCGGTGAGAGGGGATGGGAGGTGGCAAGCAATGGTGGGGTGCCCAGCGCCGATCGAGGATGTCCGCGCGGATTGCCGGACGCTTATGTTTGTGCCGCGCCTCTACCAGGAGGGCGAGTTCCTCACGCCGCCTGCGCTTCCAGGCACAAGCAAGTCGCACCACGCGTTTCCTCGTCCAGCAGTCTGACCTTCGCGGGTCACGCCACGGGCAGCTTGGCAATGCATGGTTCCCGTTTGGAAGTTCCTCCTACTCCTCCTCCTCTTCCTCCTCCACCTCCTTCTCTTCCTTATCCTCTTTCTTCTCCTCCTCCTCCTCCTCCTCCTCCTCCTCCTCCTCCTCCTCCTCCTCCTACTCATCCTCCTCCTCTTCCTTATCCCTAGCCATTTCGGCTCAAGCCGTGTTCCCCGTTTTCTCGGCAGCCTTTTCGCCCATGGTCGGCGACTCGGCGGCGGCGGCGGCGGCGGGCGCGTCTTGGATGTCTGCGGGGGGGCTGCCCGCCGATGTGGCGGCCCAGTGTCCTGAGGATCATGGAGAAGGATTCCCTGGGCGCTTCCGCGGCGAGGCGTGCTGCGCGGTGGCGCGGGCGCGCGGCTCTGGAAGCAGCGCTGCGGCCGCTGGTGGCGGCACGGGGCGCCCTGGGCTCATGGGTGGACCGCGAGCGCGCGTCGAGGCCGCCTCTGCAGAAGACTGCAGCAGGGGATCGTGTTCCTGGCGTCATGCATCCCGGGCGGAACACGGCCTGGCATGCGTGCCGCGTGCCGCCTGTCGGGTTCGCGGCCGCGTCCTCGGCGGCGTTGTCCTTGGCTGCTGCGGGGCCCCGTCTGGGGCACACGCCTGGTGGCATGCGGGCCGAGGCCATGCAGTGCAAGCCGCGGGCTGCCTGCCGCGCGGTGGGGGTGCACTGCAACTGTGGTACTACAGTGTACGCGCCGATCCAGGCCCCTGCAGAGCAGATGCCGAGCGTGACGGAGCCCGAGCGTGGCACCGAGCAGAGCGAGAACGTGGGCGTGGACTCGGAGATGGCTGGGCGGCGCGGGGGCGTCGACGAGGCTGCTGAGGAGTTCGCGGAGGCGCATGCCTCGCAGGCGCCGAGTGCAGGCGCAGGGGTGCAGACTGACGGCAAGACGGGCGAGAAACGCCACGGAGTCCGCGCAGGGCGAGAGCGTGGACGTGGGCTTGGAGGTGGCTGCCCGTCGCGGGGCTCATCCTGAGTCGCTTCGGAGCGCTGGCGCGGCCGTGGCGTGTGGCTACCCTTGCGATGCACGACGTATGGAGGCGGCCGAGGGTGCTGCGACGGATGTCTCTTTTGCGGTGCATGGGGGGGCGCGTGGCGGAACGGTCGCCGAGAAGTTCATGGACGCGCAGGTCTCGCTGGCGCCGCTGGCAAGCGCAGGGCTGGGCGACGGCGTCTCGGAGGCTGCCGCGGTGCCGAGGAGGAAGGGTCGCTGTCGGGAGCTGCCGGAGAAGGCCGAGCGCGACGGCCGTTCTCCCTTCCCTCCCGAGATCATGGCCCAGCTCCTCGGCCGCAGGTGACGCTGCTCCACTTCGGCGTCTCTGAGGGCCACGTCACGGTCGGGGGTTCCAGTGCTGGTCAGGTCCAGCTCTGGCCCCCCGCGGGCGCACGTGTGTGCATTTTCCGCCATCTCCGCCATCTTCTCCTCTCCCTTATCCTCCTCATCCTCATCCTCCTCCTCCTCCTCCTCCTCCTCCTCCTCCCCCTCCTCCCTCTGCTTCTTCTTCTTCTTCTTCTTCTTCTTCCTCCTCCTCCTCCTCCTCCTCCTCCTCCTCCTCCTCCTCCTCCCCCTCCTCCCTCTGCTTCTTCTTCTTCCTCCTCCTCTTCTTCCCCCTCTCCCCCATTCACCCTTCTCCCTCGTCAACACGAGCACAGCCAGACGCCCATGCCGACGTTCGATCGATCGATCCTCCTCCTCATCATCATCTTCTTCGTATCCCCCCCTCCTCCTCCTCCGCCTCCTCCTCCTCGTCCTCGTCCTCGTCCTCGTCCTCATCCTCGTCCTCGTCCTCGTCCTCCTCCTCTGCCTCCTCTTCCTCCTCCTCACACATCCTCCTCTGCCTCCTCCTCCCTCTTCATTCTGGTCCGGAGCGAGGCTGGCTCGTCTGCCTTTTCACGCTGTCCCCTCCCAGGAGATCTACGTCGGCGACGCGATCCGCCAGGGCTACATCGAGCAGGCCCGCGAGCGGGAGGAGGAGGAGGAAGAGGGAGTAGGGGGGGGAGGGAAGAGGGAGGGGAGAAGGAGGAGGAGGCAGGAGGAGGAGGAGGAGGAGGAAAATAATGAGGGGGAAGAGGGCCGTAGCCATTTTGGTTCAAGCGGCCGTCAGCTCAAATCACACAACGTTGTTCCTGGCAGCCTAGGGCGCCATCAGCGGTCCCTCAACGCACCCGACCTTGGCACGATCCTTGCACCAAATAGCCGCGCCCACTGTTACGACACCAACAGCAGCAATTGGATCACCTACGCACATGACACACGACAGCACCCCCACCTCACCCTGGAGCGACAGCAGCACTCCATCCTAGCACACGGCGACGGCTACCACATTGGTAGGCGCAGAATAGTGGGTTCATTGTAAAGCAGGGCTTCAAAACGCGCCGTGGTTTTCTCACCCACCGCTCAACCGACCTTCCATAGCACCATACAGCGTCCACACCAGCAAGGGAGATGAGATGCAGCGAGACATAAGGAATTGTGGCGGTGGCACAACACCGCCAGGGGGCACCCTTGGACGCTGCCAGCAAAGCTTCGTGCTTCGCATTCAGAATATTGAACTGCGAGCCCAGGCTGTTCACGTTGATGTCGATCATCTGCTGAAGCGAAACAGGGTTCTGAGACAGAGAAGAGATCTGCGCCTGTACGACCGACAGGTCCACAATGTGTGTAGGCTGCAGGGCTGGCGTCGGCGCTGGCTGTTGCTGCGCTGGCATCCTCCACGGCGACTGCGGCGCAGAGCCTCGGCCACGATCTCCACCTATCTCTCGACCTTCGTCGGCGTCCATGGCCACTGGTTCGCCGAGGGGTTCTTGTGTCGGTGGCTCCATGGACTCTATCTCCGTCAACGCCTGCTGATGCCTTGCAACCCATTGCTCTGAGATCTCTCTCTGCATTCGAAGATCGTCCAACTCTGCTTCTTTGGCACGAACGGCCAACTCATGTGAATCCAACTTCGCCTGCGATCGCTGCAAGGCAGCCCGCTGGCGGTCTCTTTGCTGCTCCCAAGGGCGGCAAAGGTGGATAGCTGACAACAGAACTGCATACCACTCTCTCTCGTCCTCGCTGATGTCTCCGGCCTGATCCTTCATGCGAATCGTAGCTGCCAACACCTTCATCTCTGCCCTCCTGCGACTGATATACTGCTTCCTGCCTCCATCAGTCGCGTCCTCTCCAGGACGTCGGGAAAAGCGATGACGATAGACCGCATGCGCAGGCAGAACAGCAAGGATGTTGAGCGGGGCTGCTCCGTGGGCCGAGGAGTCCTCCTCCTCGTCGGCAAGCGTAACCGACGGCGAACGTGTACGTGTATTCTGCCTCGTCTGACGTGCACCCCTCGACCGTCGGCGTCCCTAACTCTGAGTTTCTTGCGAGTCGGCTTGAGACTGCGACTGCTGGCGAGCCCACGGAGCTCTCACCATACCGTCGGCTGACTGGCTGCTGCTGTTGCTGTGCACGCTGTCCTTGCCCTCGTGGCACCCTCTGCGGAGCCCCCCTCTGCGGCGCTTGGCCACGGCCACGGGGGAGCTGCGACGCTGGATCTGGCATGCACGATGAACAAAGCTGACACTCGAACGAATTGACCGAACCACATCTCTCACACAACCAGTCGTCCTGCATCGACTGCTGGGCCGAGTGATGACTCAATAGACGTGTCTGAGCTGCTGCGACCCTTACCCACAGTCTGTCGTCGGCACGCCTCTGCCGAGCACGTCTGTGCCAGGCGCCCTCAGACACTTCACGCGGAATTGCGGCTGGCCGCGGCACTGGCGGCCGGCGCGCTAGGCTCGATTCGGTTAGGATCTGGCAGGAAAATTTCAAAATTGCCAAAACCAAAAAGCTCCGCCAGGAAAGGTCTCTGACGGCTCAAGCCTTAGGAGGAGGAGGAGGAGGAGGAGGAGGAGGAGGAGGAGGAGGAGGAGGAGGAGGAGGAGGAGGAGGAGGAGGAGGAGGAGGAGCAGGAGCAGGAGCAGGAGTAGGAGCAGGAGCAGGAGCAGGAGCAGGAGCAGGAGCAAGAGCAGGGAGGAGGAGGAGGAGGAGGAGGAGGAGGAGGAGGAGGAGGAGGAGGAGGAAGAGAAGGAAGAGGAGGAGGAGGAGGAGGAGGAGGAGGAGGAGGAGGAGGAGGAGAAGGAGGAGGAGGAGGAGGAGAAGGAGGAGGAGGAGGAGGAGTTTCGCTGCCCATAGAGGGAAAACATCAAGGGGAGAGAGAGGGAAAACCGGGGGGGGGGGCGCCCATCAAAGGTGAACTTTTTGCTCGCAGGCAGGGCCCGGCCTGGGCCCGCCGATCGGCCCCCCCCCGAAACTCACCCTCCGGCCTCGGGATCGGCTCCCGCCGCCTCTCTGGCCCGGGCCCCGGCCCGGCCCGCAGGGACCCTCCGACCGCGAGCTCCTCTGCCTCGGCTCCGCTAGCCGAGGCCGCGCGCGGGCAGCACGGAAGCAGCCCCGAGCCTGGGGGCCAAGAGGGCTGCCTCGAAGGAGGGACCGCCCTCGGAGCCGCGGGCCCCGCCGGAGCCCCCTCGAGGCCCTCGCCGAGATGCCGCGCGAAGCGCGCACGAGTGACCTCCGATAGGGGACTCGCTGGGCCCAGTCGACACGAAGGGACCTTTCGACGGAGGAGATCCATCCCGCAGCCTCTTGCGCACAGAGTAAATGCCGAGCCGCCCTTGATAGGTCTCGTCACAAGGCACAGCACTCTGAACGATACAATGCCTGTTGACCCTCCAAGGCTGCACACCACGGCTGACTATCCACTCGGGCTTTACTGAGGCAGGGCCCAGAGGGGGAGCAGCAGCAGCAACAGCAGCAGCAGCAGCAGCAGCAGGAGGCTCAACAGCAAGAGGGACGAGAAACTGGAAGTGGGGTCAACCTCAGGGATGTCCTCAATAAAAAATCCCTGGTGGACAACTCCCTTATTCGACCTTCCTTTAGAAAATAAAACGCCCATATTATCTCGTCTTCGGGAGGCCCCCATCAAGGCTGAAAGACTAGCCGAAGACGTGCAGGCCAGCCGAGCTATCCACTGGCACCCTTCCACCAGCTGCACATCTGACTCCAAAGACCTGCCCAGGGTTATCCCTTTTTGCGCAAGTCGGTCCGCCGCCGAGTTGCCATCGCGGTCGAACTCGGAGATTGGCTCGCGCTCCACGCCTGAGGCCATGGTGTGGGCTTTGACGTGGTCGAAGGGCCAGGCCGCAAAATTCTCCCCGCCGTGAACTCTGCGCCACAGATGGGCGCGCGGGTTGCGAGGGCTGGTGGACGTGGCCACCAAACGGCAGCAGCTGAGAGTGCTCTTGCAGTAAGAAGGATTGCAAAAAAACGAAGGATTGCAAAAAAGGGTTTTTTTTTGCAATCCTTGGTTTTTTGCAATCCTTGGTTTTGTTGCAATCCTTCGTTTTTGCAATCCTTCATACCTGCCCAATACATGCTGGGAGCACATCAAAAAACAGCGCAGCCCTCGCCGTCTCGATCTGTGTGCCCGAGACTCCGAACTCGGGCGGGACCCGCCCGAACAATGCCCCTACGTACCTTCGCTCGGCATCGTACACCTTAGGCGATGCTTAAGAAAACTAAGTTTTCGGCCAGAGTCTCGATTATTCTTAACGTTTCAATGTAAATCTTAAGATTTTTATGGAAATGTTGGGTTTTTATTCAAGTTCTGAGACAATGAATTTCTTAGCCCATGATTTCTTAAGCATTTCGCACGGTGTAGAGCACCGCTGCCCAGCCGGCAACTCGCAATCGCGGGTGGAGCTGATCCAGCCCCGATCCGTCCGCGAGCGCAGATCCTCCTTCCAGGAGGATCGGCAGCTGCACGCCTGCAGTGGTAGAGAGCCTCCGAGCTGGACCGAATGGTCTGCGCCCCCGCGCACTGGCCAGGCTCAGGAAACACACCGCGCGCAAATCGCTCCTTCCAGCCTTCGGGACTGTCGGATCCTAGCGGCCGCCTTCTTGAGCTCCGCCGGGAGCGGGGCACTAGGAGCGCCTGTGAAACAGCGTTCCCCGAGCTCCCTGGCAAACTTCAGGCAGGGTGGGCTCCGAGTCGTGGAGCGGAGCTTGGGTCCAATGGGACCCCGAAACTAAACCTCGCAACGCATTTTGCTCGTGCCGGTCCCGGGTGCCCGACCAGTCCGAAAACAAGCGCTCTCAAGGATCGGGCGCCAGCAGATGCCTGAGGCCCAGGCGGAGGCGTCCTGCAGCGACAGCGCGCGAACGTCCGAAGCCCCGCGGGCGGCGAACGAAATCGGAGTCGCCACGCACGCGGGAGAGTAAAACGATAAGTCCCACTCCACTCCCCGATCGTCCACCGCCGTCCCCGCAACCTTGAAAGTCCAACCTACGCGTTGGACAGTTTTGACCAAGGCCGCCACTGGGTCCCTGCAGATGGCCCATGGCCTTGTTGAAGCAGCGTTGGCCTGGCCGGCCGAAACGAGCGCCTCAAGAACTGGTCTGGACAGTTGCGCGTCGCCGGGGACTTCGCAATACTGGCGCAGTGAATCGGAAGTGGAAACCACCAACGGGTCGCGCCTCCAACTTTGTCGCCCGCAGCCAAGGTACGGCCCCACCGACGTGCCCCTTGGGAAGCGCCCTTTCGCATGCGCCGCCAGAACTCTGAGGCCGTGGAGCCGCGTGTCCCCCAAACCGTGAACCCAGGTACCCCACATAGCGACTGCTGTGTGGCCGGCGCGGTGCGCCCTAAAAATGGTGGCCCCCGCTGCCCTGCAGCGTGCGCAGCTTTAGAGCGCCCGACGCTGGGCTGCGAGATACCTATCAAGACGCGTGCTGATCCTCCGAAGCCACCCGTCCGTAGCGTCCCCGCCCGGATCTTTGTGAGAGCGCTCTCGGTCCGCCAGCTGCAGGGGCAGCACCGCCAAGATATCGGCAGCCAAGCCCGACGAATTGGCCAGGAAGCTTGCTTTACCCAACAGGATCGGAAGACCTCGTTCCTGGACCGCATCCGCCACCGATTCAAAGGCGCGGCCCAGCTGGGAGGCGACCGTTGCCTCGCCTCCCAGGGCGTGGAAAGACAGGAGGAGAAGGAGAAGGAGGAGGAGGAGGAGGAGGAGGCGGAGGAGGAGGGGGAAGAGGGGGGGGAGGAGGAGGAGGAGGGGGGGGAGGAGGAGGAGGAGGAAGGAGGAGGAGGAGGAGGAGGAGGAGGAGGAGGAGGAGGAGGCGAGGAGGAGGAGGAGGAGGAGGAGGAGGAGGAGGAGGAGGGAGGAGGAGGAGGAGGAGGAGGAGGAGGGTGAGGAGGAGGAGGAGGAGGAGGAGGAGGAGGAGGAGGAGGAGGAGGAGGGAGGAAGAGGAGGTAGGAGGAGGAGGAGGGGAGAAGGAGAGGAGGAGGAGGGGAGGAGCAGGACCAGGAGGAGGAGGAGGCAGAGGAGGAAGGAGGTGGAGGAGGAGGACGAGGAGGACGAGGAGGACGAGGATGACGAGGATGACAAGAAGGACGAGGAAGACGAGGAGCACGAGGAGGAGGAGGAGGACGATGAGGAGAGGAGGAGAGGAGGAGAGGAGGACGAGGAGGATGAGAAGGACGAGGAGGAAAAGGAGGAGGAGGAGGAGCATTAGGAGAAGGAGGAGGAGAAGAAGGAGGAGGAGAAGGAGGAAGGAGGAGGAGGAGAAGAAGGAGGAGGAGGAGGAGGGAGGGAGGGGGAGGGGGAGGAGGGGAGGAGGGGAGGAGGAGGAGGAGGAGGAGGAGGAGAGAGGAGAGGAGGAGCAGGAGCAGGAGAACGAGGAGGAGCAGCAGGCCCGGGAGCGGGCCGGTGGCCCCGACGCGGACGCCGCCCTGGTGCAGCGGGCGCGGCAGGCGCGGCGAGCATCCGGGCTGCGGCGCGCGGGGGCCGCGGCCAGGCAGCCATGAAGGAGGAGGAGGAGGAGGAGGAGGAGGAGGAGGAGGAGGAGGAGGAGAGGAGGAGGAGGAGGAGGAGGAGGAGGAGGAGGAGGAGGAGTAGGACGAGGAGGGGGAGGACAAGGACGAGAACGAGGAAGAGCGGGTAATGAGTTTGAGGAGGAGGAGAGGATGAGGA
>CAUYUJ010020809.1:131162-149779 GCA_963575745.1 Prorocentrum cordatum | reverse complement strand
GTGTGTGTGTGTGTGTGTGTGTGTGTGCGTGCGTGCGTGCGTGCGTGCATGCGTGCGTGCGTGCGTGCGTGCGTGCGTGCGTGCGTGCGTGCGTGCGTGCGTGCGTGCGTGCGTGTATGTGTGTTTGTGTGTGCGTGCGTGTTTGTGTGTGTGCGCGTGCGCGTGTTTGCGTGTTTGCGTGTATGTGTGTGTGGGTGTGTGTCTGTGTGTGTGTGCATGTGCGTGTGTGTGTGATGTGTGTGTGTGTGTGGTGCGTGTGTGTGTATGTGTTTGTGCTTGCGTGTTTGCGTGTGTGTGTGTGTGTGCGCGTGCGCGTGCGCGTGCGGTCGGCGCCAATCCAAGCGATCCGCGCGGCGCGGAGCTCCGAAAGTCTGTGCTTGTGCAGTGTGTCGGATTCGACGGCGTCGCTTCTGCCGCCGGCCTGCGCGCGTCGCGCCCGCGGTGCGCAGCAACGCGCGGGACGGCCCTCGCCCTCGCGCCGCCCGCCCGGGAGAGGGGCGACTCTCCAACTCCGCTCCAGCCCGAGCCGCGGTGCGCGGAGCACGGTCAACTTCTCGCCCGAGCGGGTGACCCCATGGGGGTTCTCATTCGCCACGCGCGCACAGTAACGATGCACCTGCTGCTGCGTCCCCTGTCTTGCGTGCTGGCCACGGGGGCTCGGAAGTCCAGCACCTCCCGTGCCATCTTGTTGGCTCTCGCGAATCAGCGCGAATCGACGCAACATGGACGCTTTCTCAGCGATTACCAGACCCTAATCGGCGCTAGTGCACACTGAAGATGAAAAGGCGAGGTTATGCAGGGCTCCCATGACATGCCACATAACATCGAGGCGGGTCTGTTCGCAGCTCTCGGCCTCTGGGAGCTCTCGCCGGGCCCCGGGACCGTCAAGGAACGCTTCAGGACGAAGATCCTCCTCCTCCTCCTCCTCCGCCTCCGGCGCCGCAGGCGCCGCCAGGGGGCCCCAGCGGCGATCCGAGGAACTCGCGCGGATAGTCGAACTTCCGCAAAAAGCCGAACCCTGAGGCCCCAGGACGTCCATTGATGTTTGGCGTGGGAACGTCACGCTTCCCATCGCAAAACCATCGGAACACACAAGAAACCCAGGGCACCCAGGAGGCAAGCAGGGTACTTCTTGGCATGGGCTTCCAGTGTCTGTAGCTGTCTGTCCTCTGAGGCATACAAGGCTCCCATGTTGTGCTGCCGAGCATTAGAAGAAGAAGAAGAAGAAGAAGAAGAAGAATAATAAAAAAACACACATAAACTTTCGGCGCTCCGCGCGGACTTCCTGGATTCGCGCTGGAGCGCGCCAGGGGCCGCGCAGGCGGCGCCGCCGGGGGGCCCAGCGCGGATCGAGGAGAAACCTGCGCGGAGCGCCACAAGTTTACGTCTCTGTGCCCTCTTCCTCTCCGAAGGATGGGGTGCGGGCCTTCTACGGGGTGCAGGCCGTCGGGGGAGCGGGCGGGGGGCGGGGGGCGGGGGAGAGAGGGACACCCCTCCCGCTCCGGGAGGCTGGGCCTCGGGGCGGGAGCTGGCCCGCCGGGGCCGCGTGCCCCTCGCGGTCGGCGAGGGCGCTGCTGGCCTCCAGCTTCCTCGTCGGTGGACCTCGTCGGCCCCGTCGCGCCACTGGCCGCGTCGAGTCCGTGCCGGGTCCATGTCGGACTCGTCGAGTCCGCGCCGAACCCGCGTCGAGCCTGTGCCGAGTCCACGCCAGGTCCGCGTCGAGGCCGCGCCGGGCCCTCGTCGGGCGCAAGGAAGTCATCAGCTGTGGGGGCAGACGAGGTCCCCCGGAGGTGCAACGTAAAGGGCCCCGTGCGCCACGAAGGCTGCCAACCCCATCGCGCGGTATATTGGAGAATGAACGAAACACTTTTTGATTCGCGGGTCGATCGCGCACCTCTTCCGGTCGAAGCTAAGCGGGCCGCGCAGAGCTTGAATTACGCAGAGAAGGGGAAGGAGAAGGGGGGCGCAGCCTCAGAACGAGGCCAGGAGGAGGCAAGGCCTCGGAACCAGGCGGCGTCGAGAAAGACCAAAACACATGAACGCAAACTTTCGACGGTCCGCGCGGACTTCCTGCACCTGCGCCAGGCCCCCCCCCTGCCCCAGGGCTGCACCTCAGCGGTGCTCTTCGTTTTCGCTTTGTGTTCGTTTTCCCTCGCTTTGCCTTGTTCGCTTGTTTTTCGTTGTCGTTGTCGTTTCGTTTTCGTTTTGTTTTCGTTTTCCGTTCCCTCGGCCGCAAAACGAAGTCGAAACGAAAACGGCCCACGAAATCGCCAAAACGCCGTCTCGGTCCAGCCCTGCCCTCCCCGGCGCGCGCCGCCCCAGCGCCGATCCAAGAGACCCGCGCGGGCCGTCGAACGTTTCTGCTCGTGCCGCACCCAGACGTCTGGCGCCTCGATATCTTCGAGACACGGGCCCCCGACTCCTCCTCCTCCTCCTCCTCCTCCTCCTCCTCCTTCCTTCTCCTCCTCCTCCCCCTCCTCCCCTCCCCCTCCCCTCTCCTCCCCCTCCTCCTCCCCTCCTCCTCCTCCTTCCTCCTCCTCAATCCTCCTCCTCCTCCTCCTCCCCTCCTCCTCCTCCTCTCCTCCTTCTCCCTCCGCCTCCCCTCCTCCTCCTCCTCCTCTCCTCTCCTCCTCCTCCTCCTCTCCCCCTCCTCCCCTCCCTCCCCCTCCCCTCCTCCTGTGCCACTTCCCCAGGACCAGTTCTTCGAAACCTCCGCCTCGACTCTTTCTAGACGTTGGACGTCTGTCGGCGGCGAGCGAGGGGGGGAAAACTGAGAACGAGAAGGCCTTCTCAGAGGGCGGCGGGACTTCTCGAAGCCCTCGCGCCTTCTGGGAAGTTGTTGTTTGTCTTCGGGGCAGGCTTCGAAAACTTCCCAGAAGGCCGGGGGACTTCCGAGCCTTCTGAGAAGGCCTTCTCCTTCTCACTTGCCCCCCTCGCTCGCCACCGAAAAAAGCCCCATGGATCATCACGCCAACGTGGGGGCGCAACAATAGAGTAGGAGCTCGACCACAGGAAACCGTCCACAAGAAACCCAACCCTGGGATCCCAGGGCGTCCATCGGTTTTTGGAGCGGGAGCGTCACGCCTTCCGTCGCAGAACCACCGAAACCCAAGAAGCCCAGGACACACTGGAGGCGAGCAGGGTGTATCTGGGCATGGCTTTCCACTGTAGGGGGGGAGCGGCCCACGGGGGAATCCATCCAGCTGGAATCGTCGATGCATCGCCTATTAAGCGATGCATCGACGATGACGGGCAAGAAAACCAGATTGAGAAGGTCAGCATCAGACTGGGCTGCGCCGGACTGGCGCCGGATTGGAATTCACAGGAGACTGATGCCGGATTGGCCCTGGCGCCTCAATCCAACCTGACCGGCTGGCCTTCGACTACCCAGCTATAGATCGGTGACAGGCCCCCGACAGCGAGAATGCGCGCGCTTCTGAGCCGGGCGGGCTGTCGGGATGCCATCGGCAAGGAATCCCCCCCCCTGAGCCGATCCTCCCTCGCCGCGTTGTCCCCGACAGTGCGGCGATGTCCTGCTCGCAAGTCACACGGTCCATCGATCACCACGCTGAGGCCGAGGCAGGCGAATCCTTCGGAATCCTTGGGATTTCCTAGGAATCCTTAGGAATCCTTAGGAATCCCTAGGAATCAGGATTCCTAAGGATTCCTAAGGTTTCCTAAGGATTCCTATGGATTCCTAAGGATGCCTAAATCAAATGATCACTGGCGGAGAGGTCAGAGTAGCTGTCCCTGGGCGGAGCCTCGCAGGGGGCCCCGTGGGGCGGTGCGTCGCCAGCAGGGCTCGAGCCTCGAGTCGGGCACGTCAGTCTGCAGGAGGAATATTTCAAGGATAGGACAACACATAGTCTGGGGACGATTCTTCGTGCTCGTCTAACAATGTTTGACAACTGTCGGGCTATTATGGTTGCTCTTCCAGATCCGCCTGTGGAAGGACACGCCCGACCTAACTCTGCCCCTGCAAAATAACCCCTGACACCCGCCGATCTGAGTGTTCCAATCGGCGGGCCCAGAGGTCCCTCCTCCTCCTCCTCCTCCCTCTCCTCAATCCTCCTCAATCCTCCTCCTCCTCCTCCTCCTCCTCAATCCTCCTCAATCCTCCTCTTCTTCCTCCTCAATCCTCCTCCTCCTCCTCCTCCTCCTCCTCCTCCTCCTCAATCCTCCTCAATGGAGTGCGCAGCTCCTCGTGGCCCCGGTGCCCGGCAGCGGGTCACGAGGGCCACCGCGAGCGCACGAGAAGACGTCGCCAGATCTAGAGCGAAGGCCAGTCTCGGGGATGGACAGACCTCCCTTTAGCAAAACGTGGTTTAGTGAAAACGACCTGAGGCCCAGACCTGGCAGGCGCGAGCCTGGAAACTAACGGCCGCGGCGCCCTCTCGAGAACCGAAAAAGGACAATTCACTAATCGACGTGTCACTGTTGGGGGTTCTGTCCACCCCCGACAGTCCACAAGAAACCTGACCCGGATTTCCATGGCAAGAGCATCGAAGCGCCAAGAAACCCGGGGCACCCTGGAGGCAAGCAGGGCGTTTCTTGGCGTATGTCTCAACTGCACGGGCGATCTCGGGAACCCTGACCCCCCAAAAAGGTGTGCCTCTCTTGAGAAGAGAGGAGAACGCCACATATACAAACCCTTGGCGCTCCGCGCGGACTCCTTGGATCCGCGCTGAGCCCCCCCCCTCCCTGGCGCGCGGGGCGCGCCAGGGGCGGCGCCGGCAGCGCCGCCGGGGGGTCCCAGCGCGGAGCGCCAGCAGTTTGTCTATGGCGCTGTTTCTTCTTCCTCTCTTGGGTTAATGTCGGGCCTGGCCCACTGCAGGGGGACTTGGGGCGAAAAGCTGAACATACCCCAAACATGCTCCCAAGATGCTCGAAACAAGCGTCAACAAAAAGGGCCCAGACTATTTTCTCACTATCTTTGGAATACTCCTGGGGGTGGTTTTTGGTGCTTTTGTGAGGCTTTGGGGGGCGCCTCGTGGAGGCCTCTCGGGGCTTCCGGGACGTCTCTTGGGGGCCCCTTGGGGCCTCTTGGGGGACTTCTTGGGGGCCTCTGGGGTCTCCTGGAAGCCTCTCAGGCCGAGGGCTCGAAATTTCCGTTCTGCTCCCCCGTCTGAGGGAGCCGTCTTGGGGGCTCCTCCTGAAGAGGGACAGGCCTGGCAGCCCGACTTGGCTCTTGGGAGGCGACGTCGGCTTCCGCCGCCGGCCCCTCCCGCCGGCAGCGCCGCCGCCCTCTCTGCCTCCGCCGCCCCCCCCCCGCGGGCCCTCCGCCCGCGGAGGAGGCGGCGGTTCGGGCAATACATGTATCCATATCCAGTGCGCCTTGGGCTTTCTTGGGAGGGGCGCCGCAAGGCCGAGGCGCACTGGATATGGGTAACATCTAGCCTTTGGGGGCCAGATTTGAATCCATATCCAGTGCGCCTCATGTGTTTGGGGAAGCGAGCCCGACACTCCAAGACGCACTGGATGTGGATATGGACATTGCCCGCAGGCGGCTCCCTCGAGCCTCGAGGGCACGGCCCTCCCGTGGAGCGCCCCCCTCCGTATTGGGGGGCACGTCGCCGGCGGGGCCCGCGGCAGGAGAAGCGCGGGGCTCCCGAACAGAAAAAAAAACCTGTGGGGCGCCCCGCTATTTGGGTCGGGCCTGGCCCCCCACAGGGGGGTTCTGGACGAAAAATAAAAAACACACACAATACCCAAAAGATGCAAAAAATACTTCAAAAATAGTCTCCAGACTGTTCTTGGACTATTTTTGAATATTCCCCCTGTAGAGGGACAGGCCCGACTGAACCCTCTATGGGGGGTACGTCACCAGCAGGGCCCCAGCGTGAACAGCGCAGGGCTCCCGAGAAAAGTTGTTATGCGAGGCGGGTCCCGCCGCGACGCCCCCTCTCCCCGCAGCCCGGGGGGCTCCGCGGCGACGCGCTTGGTCTCCTCGGGCGCTCTGGCGGTGCCGATCCTCCCCTGGGCCTGTCAAGGAGAGGAGGGAGAGCTTGGCGGGGGACAGCGAGGGGAGGAGCGGGCGGGGGAGGAGCGGCTCCTCCTCCTCCCTCCTCCTCCTCCTCCTCCTCCTCCCTCCTCCTCCTCCCTCCTCCTCCTCCTCCCCTCCTCCTCCTCCTCCTCTCCTCCTCCCTCCCTCACCTCCCTCTCCCTCCCTCCCTCCCTCCCTCCCTCCCTCCCCTCCCTCCCTCCCTCCCATCTCCTCCTCCTCCCTCCTTCTCCTCCTTCTCCCTCCCTCCCTCCCCCCCCCTCCCTCCCTCCCTCCTCCGTCCCTCCCCTCCCTCCCTCCCTCCCTCCCTCCCTCCCCCCCTCCCCTCCTCCTCCCCACCTACCTCTCCCTCCCTCCCCCCCCCCGCTGCGACGAAGCCACGACGGGACATGCCGCTCGCGTTCGGCCTCCAGGGGCCCTCGCCGGGCCCCAGGACCATCAAAAGCGACTCGGGATGGGAAGCTGGTGCCGAGCAAGGGAACTAGACCTCTGGCGAGCCACGCCTGCGGAAATACAGTAGAGGCCCGACCACAAGACAAGAAGCCTAACCCTGAGACCGCAGGACGTCCATCGATTTTTGGTGAGGGAACGTCACACTTCCCATAGCAAAACCATCGAAACCGCCAGGGCACCTTGGAGGCAAGCAGGGTGTTTCCTGGCATGGGCCTCCACTGTAGAAGCAGGCTGCTTCTGAGAAGGCGCCGTCCTTACATCTACAGAAAAGGCCCGCGCCTTCTGAGGAGC
Organism: Prorocentrum cordatum; assembly: GCA_963575745.1. Classification (NCBI taxonomy): domain Eukaryota; class Dinophyceae; order Prorocentrales; family Prorocentraceae; genus Prorocentrum; species Prorocentrum cordatum. The sequence goes on along the minus strand of CAUYUJ010020809.1, from coordinate 143,034 downwards.
AGGGGTGCTTCTAAGAATCCTTCCCCCTCCCACTACACCCCTCTGCGCGTTGGCCGAGTAGAGCAGCGAGGGTGGGGCAGGATCACACGGAGGCAAGCTGGTGAAGGTGAGAGTCAGGGCCAGTGGCAGAAGCGATCAACGTGCATGAGTAGCCAGGTGGCAAGGGTGAACCGCGCGGAATCAAATCCAAAGGGGGTAGGGGTAGCACAGAATGGACAAGCTGACTTACGCACTGCTTTTTTGTAGCCCTCCAGCTCTCTGGGCGTAGACGGCTGAGCGCCCTCTCCTCCTACCGCCTCCCTGGGGACCTGCGCCAGGAGATCGCCAGTTCAGGGCAGCTTTTAATACATGGGATGTTAAATAATATAGGATCTTTAATACATGACGAATTTATGAATAAATTTATGCACGAACACATCGTTGTTTTTAGTACCAAATCAATGCATTTGTAATACATGATCCGCACGCGGAGCCTGTATTAAAAACGGCACTGCATGTGGAGCGCGCCGAATCGAAGACGAAACAACGGCATTCACAGAAACTCTGCGAGCTCCGCGAAGATCTCTTGGAGCTGAGCCGGGCCCCCCTCCCTGGCGCGCGGAGCGCGCCGAGGGCGGCGCCGGAGCCATCGGGAGGCGCCGTCAGTGGGCCCCCGGCGCCGATCCGAGGACTCCGCGCGGACCTCCGAGTTGAATGTTCATGTCATTGTTCGTTCCCTCAGGGAGGTGAAGTTCTATACTACCTGGTCCCCCCAGGTAGGTGAAGTTCTATACCTGGTCCAGCATGGCCCCAGGATGGCCACGGCCTGCAAGCTGCCCCCGAGACGGCGCCAGATGGCCAAGCTAGCCTCCGGCACTGTTCCAAGGAGGCCCCAAGACGGCTCGACTCGAGCTGGCCCCAGAGGCTCTCAAGGATATCGCCGACACGCCATACCGAAGCAAACCTATCTTCACCCATGCCGGACCCTCGCCTTTTCGGCTCCCGACCGGCCCACGAGACCTCCAGATGCCATTCATAAGATGGACAGCCCGAAAAGCGAACACACGCAGCTTGCAGTGGAGGCCCGACCACAGGAAACCTTCCACAAGAAACCCAATCCTGAGACCCCAGGACGTCCCTCGATTTGTTGCGTGGCATCGTCGCGCTTCCCGTCGCAGAACCATCGAAACCCAAGAAACCCAGGGCACCCTGGAGGCAAGCAGGGTATTTCTTGGCATGGGCCTCCGCTGTACCAGGCCAGTTCTCGGGCTCCAGGATGGAAGGGACAACCATCAGGACCCCCCCTTTTTTAGCCGATGGCATCCAGCATGGCCTCGAGTACAGTCAAAAACCCTAATAAGGACGCGCGGTAAGGACGCAAGACCCTTGGAAGCCGAAGTTGGGACTGGACGCCGAAAACCCTAAGGACGCAAGAGCAAGGAAGAGCAAGGACGCAAGGGTACCCTGAGCAAAGTCGCGCGTCCTTATTCGGTTTTTGACTGTGCAGCACATCCGAGACGGAGCCCCAAGAGGGCGGCCCGAGGCTCCAGGATGGCCCGACGTTCACCAGCTCGGGGAAGCCACCCGAGGCGAGTCGAAACAAACGAGGCGAAGGTAAGACACGCTGCGCCAGCCTATGATAAGCGAAACCACGCCAAGAGCAGGCAATCTAAGCCAGAGCTCAGGGGAAAGGAGCTAAGCTATGCTGGCTGCACTGATTTGAATTTAGAATGGGCCTCTGCGTGCCTCGACGACCTGCTTGAGCTGATCCGTACTTTGGCTTGGTTCAGATCCTTCTTCTCACGTCACTCATGATCATGCGTCTATATGCTATCTGGGCAACCCGCCTAGACAACGGCATCAAGTGGGCTGATGGAGATACGCAGATCGTCACGACCTGCTACTTGCGCACAGCACCGGTGCCTTCGAAACAAAACTACCAATGCACGAAGTGCAAAAGACGGGGCGACGTCACCCCTCAACTCCACCGACTTCAGTGTTCATTTTCTCGCACAGTCCGCGGCCGGAAAACCATGTTTATTTGAAACCGTTCGAGCTCGCCCGAGTCGAAGGCCCCGCGCCTTGCAATCGGAGCCGGGGGTTCGGCCCGCAATGGACGCCTCTCCTGCAAATCACGGCGGCATGTTCCGAGCTTTGGCTGCAGCGGCACACTGACTGGTCCTCCTCCTCCTCCTCCTCCTCCTCCTCCTCTCCCTCCCTCCTCCCTCCTCCTCTCCTCCTCCTCCTCCCCTCCTCCCCCTCCCTCCCTCCTCCCTCCTCCTCCCTCCCTCTCCTCCTCCTCCCTCCTCCTCCTCTTCCTCCCTCTCCTCCTCCTCCTCTCCCTCCTCCTCTCCTCCTCCTCCTCCTCCTCCTCCTCCTTTCTCCTCGCGAGCAACAGCGGAGGGCCGAGGCCTTCAGGCGCGCCACGCGCGCCATGATGACCACGTCCTCCGCCCCGTCGATGTTGCGGCTGCCGGCCTGTCCGCCGTCCTCGGGGACGGCAGAGCGCGGTCGGAGCGCTCGGCTGACCCTGACTCTGAAACACGTTGGATTTCCTAGGTCCTCCAACTTCGCGCCATCGCGCCCCGCGGGTGCGCGATGATCTTCGCGCCATCGCGCCGCAGCGTCGCCTGCCCCCCCCGGAGAAGGGCAGCCGCCCTACAGTCCAGGCCGCGACGCGCAGAGCGGGATTGCCTACTTTCGCGCCCCCGCGGGTGACCTTGGCACTGTAGCTGTCTTGGCGCTGGGGCGCGACGACGCACCCAGAGACGCACAAGCTTGGGTCGGGCTTGTCCCCCTACAGGCGGATTCGGGGCGAAGAATAAGAAATACTCAAAACATGCCCCCAAATTGCCAAAACAATACTCACTGCGTGGAGCTCCCCATATGTGCATCTCATGTTTTATGTCATGCCATAGCGAGCGTCTGTTCATGAGCGCTTGACTGTAATAGCGCGTCCACGTGGGCGACAGGGCCGACGAAGACGAGTGAATCCTAATGCGAGTGACTGAGTATGAGTCAAAGTGAGCTTTGAGAATGATTGAATATGAGCCTCCAATCCATTCCCCCTCCTCAAACTGGCCGCGAACGGGCCCGTAAAAACACCCCTGACTGCTCCCCTTAGGGGTGCTGAAACCAGCGCCCCTCCTGAGATATCCTCAGAATCTGCTCTGAAAGCTAAAGATGTTGGGCATGGCCCGTGTCCTACCCCCTGGCGGCTCCCTTAAGGGGTGCTGAAACCAGCGCCCATGAGACATCCTCAAAATCTGCTCTGAAAGCCAACGATGTTGGGCATGACAACAAGCAAACCGCCTGAGACATCCCCACAAACTGGCCGCGAACGGGCCCGTGAAAACACCCCTGGCGGCTCCCCTTAGGGGTGATGAAACCAGCGCCCCGCCTGAGACATCCTCAACATCTGCTCTGAAAGCCAAGCAGCGCCACGCCTGAGACATACTCCGAATCTTCTGTGTGTTGAATAAGTCTAAGTATGAATAAGTCTGACTATGAGAAGGTCTGAGTCTGAGTAAGTCTGTGTATGGGTAAGTCTGTGTATGAGTACGTCTGGGTATGAGTAAGTATGGGTATGAGTAAATCTGTGTATGAGTAAGTCTGTGTATGTGTACGTCTGGGTATGAGTAAGTCTGAGTATGAGTAGGTCTGAGTATGAGTATGTCTGAGTATGAGTAAGTCTGTGTAAGAGCAAATCTGGGTATGAGTAAGTATGAGTATGAGTAAGTCCGAGAGGAGGGGAGGAGAAGAAGAGGGAGTAGGAGGCGTCCAAGTAATAACAACAACCCCATCCTAGGATATGGGGGATAATCCCAAAACAGTCCCCAGACTAGTTTTCAACTACTTGTGAAGATTCCTCCTGTAGAGGGACAGGCCCGACTTCAACGCAAGCAGACGCGCGATGTTGGACCTCCCAAGGACGCCTCCGGTACTCACAGCAGCGTGGCCCTGTGTTCCCCCCTCCTCCCAGACAGCAGAAGAGGAGCTGGTGGGGGAGGGGGAGGCGCGAAGAAAGGAGGAGGAGGAGGAGGAGGAGGAGGAGGAGGGAGGGCAGGGAGACCCCTGGCCTCCTCCTCCTCCTGTCTTCCCCTCTCCTCCTGCTACTCCTCCTCCTCCTCCTCCTTCCTCCTCCTCCTCCTCCTCCTCCTCCTCCCCTTCCCCCTCCCCCCCCCCCCTCCCTCTCCCCCTCCCCCCCTCCCCCTCCAGGCCAGCCCGTGATGATGACGACGATGGTGATAATGATGGGGCTTGGTAGAGGAGCGGAAAAAACATAAGCATAGACTTTCGGAGCTCCGCGCGGATCTCTGGAAGCCGCGCTGGGCCCCCCACCTTGGCGCGCGGAGCGCGCCACGGGTGGCGCCAGAAGCGCCGCCACGAGGGCCCAGCGCCGATCCAAGAAATTCACGCGGAGCTCCGAAAGCTCATGTTTATGGAAGTCTCCCCCCAAGCAGTCTTTGCACTTGAGTGTTCCCAGTTGTTTTTGTAAAATTCAAGATGGTGTGCTGGTGCGGCGGCTGTGTCGCCGCCGTCGCCGCCCCGTCACTGCCCCATCCCCGCCATTCATCTGGGCCGATGTGCCGGTCTGGCGGTGATGTCGCCGCCGTCGCCGCCCCGTGCGCCTCACCGCCGCCCGTCGTCTACACCGGTGTGCCGCGTTTGGCGGTCATGTAACCGCCGTCGCCGCCCCGTCGCCGCCCCATCGCCACCCCGCTGCCGCCCCGTCGCCGCCCCGTCGCCGCCTAGATCGTTTGGGCCTGTGTGGCACTCTGGCCGCCACCCCTCCCCCGGTTGTTATCGACCCTCCAAGGGATGGAGCGATCTACAAATCGTTTTGCCCCATGGTCCATTCTCGATACGAAGTCGCACCATCCCAGCCCAAACTGTAATGGTTTCTCCCCATCACCCCTGGAAAAAATAGCTTGCGCGCGCACTCGTTTATCAACAGTCATAAATTTCTTAAAAGCCCGTTGCAGCAACAAAAAATCACAAATGGTTCAAGTCTACGCGCGCGCGTCGTCGCGCGCGCATGCCTGAGCCTTCGGCAAACCATTGGTTTCGTAAGGGTTTGAAGATCGAGGTTGTCGAACACATACAGACGAACGTGATTCGTTGGGGAAACAGTAGGCGCGCGTTTTTGTTTGCTATTCTTGGGAAATCGAATTTTCCAACATGTTCAGCAAATGCGACCAAACGGGCCTCCCGCGCGCGAGTGTCGAAACAATTCGACCGCGCACCATCGTCAGCTACATCGCTGATAGCTTCATCGTGTCTGCTGGTGTCGATGTCGCCACGATACCGTACCCATCCGAATTACCGACTCTCACAGAAGTGCCCGCGCGCCAGCGCGGCCTGCGAAATGGGATGTCCCCAACGGTCAGCGCCACCGCGGCCGCGGCCGCGTCGGTCGCGCCAGACTAGCTGACCGCCGTGCCAGCGAGCATGCGCGCGCTGGCGTGGCCGCAGCGATGCGCCAGCCAGCGCAAAGCAGTCATGGCAATGGCCGCCGCATGGGCTTTGCGAACCAAGTTGCGGGTGGATGCATGGGATGATTGCGCGAGCAACGGAGTCGACAACTTCAAGTTCGACAGGGTGAGCTGCACCGCGCAGACTGCACCACATTGGCTGCATAACATAAACAGCACAATCAATGTTGTACCATGTCGGTTCTCCATTCTTTAAAAATAGGAACTCCCCCTTTTAGGATTGTTGAACCCCGTGGGATACTGAAATTTTAAATCGTTCCGCCCCACTGCTCATTCCAAATGTACACTCGGACCATCCCAGCCCAATTGGTATCACCCCCTCCTCCCTGTCAGATGATAGTATGCGCGCGCACTTATGTGTTCAAACTCATAAGTTTTGTGTTACAAAAAATGCGAAACGTGTAACAAAACCGGCACGCGCGCGTCGTCGCGCGCGCAGGACAGAATTATGCAAAAACCGCTCACTGCATATGGATGTCAAGGCCGATGCTCCCGAAAACGCATCAGACGATTGAGAAAGATGCGCGCTCTTGCGATTTTTCAGAAAACCACAACTTTCCAAAATCGGCATCACATGCGACCAGGCGGGCCTGTCGCGAGCGCGTGTCGAAATCATTCGAACGCCTTTGCGCGCTCGCTGGGGGGGCTGAGGGGGGCACGATCCTTTTCAAATGATACCACGCAGGCCACTCGCGGCCGTCGGCCGCGCGCTCATGTCAAAATCCTTGCAAATCCTTCATCACCGACGCGTGGACACCATCGCCGTCATCGGCGTGATCTGCCTCGGCGCCGGCATTGGCCTCGCCGTCGTCGTCGTCGTCGTCATCATCGCCACTAGCATCGCTACTATCATCATCTGGTCAGCCGTTGTCGACGTCGCCACGATTCCGCGCCAAACCGAATCACCGACTCGCACTGAAGTGCCAGCACGTCACCGCGGCCTGCGAGACGCGATGGGATACTCCCAACGGTCATCGCCACCGCGGCCACGTCGATCTCGCCAGACTAATTGGCCGTTCTGCGCGAGAGCATGCGCGCGCCAGCGCGGCCGCAAAGACGCGCCAGCCAGAGCCAAGCAGTCATCGCAATCGCCGCCGAAGGGGCTCTTCAGTTGCGGGTGGGTGGATGGGATGCTTGCGCACGCATGGGAAGTTGGCGACTTCGTGGAGTCGACAAGTCATTGGTGACAGGTCAACTGTGCACCACGTAGATTGCGCACCACATAGATTGCAATATATATGTTGGTCCGCATAGATTGCTCCAGAAAGATTGCTCGATGAATATTGCACCGCGTGGATTGTGCGATATTCTTATATATATATATAGATCGGTCCGCACAAATGACGGAACAGAGATTGCTAAAGACACACTGTTTGGGGTCCACGCTGGCTTACATCTCTTCTTCGATTTGAAAGACCGAAGAATAGACGCGTTACATCACCTACGAATTGCAAACCGTGTAAACACTCGATGCTGGGCCCGCACCATGGGGCGCTCGGGCCGCCCAATCCTCCTCCGCCGCGTCTGAGTTGCCAAGGACCTCGAACATCAGGTTGGTGGGCAGTGAGGCGAGCGCCTCGCTTCTCCTTCTCGATCCTGACTCACTCGTGTCCTCTGAGTCTTCTTCCTCCCCCCTTCCTCCTCCTCCTCCTTCCCCTCCTCATCATCATCGTCATCTTATTACACTTATTGTTACAGCTCCTATTACTGATTTGTTTGATTCGATATTCACCATCAGCATCATCATCCTCATCCTCATCCCCATCCTCATTCTCATCATTTTAGTAACATTATTTTCAGCAGCAGCATAAGCATGATCAGCATCAGCATCATCAGCATCATCACTATCACCATCATCATCATCAGCATTATCAGCATCATCGTCACCACCACCACCACACCATCATCATCCTCATCCTCATCCTCCTCATCATCATCATCAGCAGCAGCATCAGCATCAGCATCAGCATCATCATCATCAACAACATCATCATCACCATCATCAGGTTCATCGTAATCATCATCATCAGCATAATCATCATCACTATCATTATCATAATCCTTCTCCTCCTCGTCATCCTCCCATCCCTTTCCTGTTCCCCCCCCTTCGCCCTCTCTGCCGTCACCTCCTCCCGACCGACCTGCCTGGGAGCGCAGAAAGAGGCTCACTGCTTGCTGCTATCCCTGCTGGAACAAGCCAAATAATTCTGAGGGGAAATCTCTGAACTATGGTCCCCAGAGACTCTCACGGATTCCCGTGTCTCGAAATAGTGCAGATAGAGTTTCCTTACAAACATTCATCACCCTCGATCTCCTCACTCCCCCCTTCAACCATATCCTCCTTCGTCTCTTCCCCCTATGACGTCCAAAAGGTGATACCAGTGCACCACGCGATCCGAACGCCTGAGCGCTTCCAACATCGAACGTCCTCTGCATCGAAACTGTGCTGCGTGAAGCTGCCATACCATAATCGTTCTAGGCAACATTCGAGTTCTGACGAGCATATGTTCCTGCTGACGCTTGGGAGCTTCGAATCCCACTAACCCTTTGGGCGTATGTGCTTCGGCGAGTGCCGTTGTCCTCCTTCCTTGTCGAGCAAGTGCTCATCACTGCCGCTGGTAGACGCCCCCTCCCCCACTCGACTGGCGACCGACCAAAGACAATGCCGCTACTCCTGCCTCCCTCCTCTAGGAAGGCACCAACTATACACCAACACCGATCCTGGCCAGGATCACCCTGGGCCCAGGATCGGTGCATACGCCCTCCTGCCTTGCGCAAGAAGGCATTATACACCGATCCTGGGCCCAGAGTGATCCTGGGCCAGGATCGGTGTTGGTGTATAGTTGGTGCCCTCCGATCCTCCTCCCTCCTCTTGGGCGCCCGAGTTATCCGGGGTAACTCGGGTCCGGGGTAACTCGGGTTCGGGTTTCCGAAAAAGCGAACCCGAGTTATCCCTGACCCGAGTTACCCCTGATGATTCGGGGCTCTGGGCGCCCGAGTAATCCGGGGTAACTCGGGTCCAGGATAACTCGGGTTCGGAATCCCGAAAAACGAACCCGAGTTAGCCCTGACCCGAGTTAACCCCTGATGATTCGGGGCTCTGATCCTCCTCCTCCTCCTCCTGCCTCCTCCTCCCGAGCTTCCTTCGGGACCCGCCCGCCGGCACGGCCACGGCGGGCCCCCCTCGGGGGAGCGCGGGCCCGCCGCCGCCGCCGCCCCCCCGGGCACGCGGGAGAGGGGGGAGGCGGGCGTCCTGGCGCGAGAAGCGCGTGCCCGGCCGAGGGGGGAGGAGGGGCCAGGAGCGCGTCGAGAGAGGAGGAAGACTAAGATGGGACGCACAAAAACATACTAATACTATATGTCCTCCTTGGAGGCGCGCGTACGACCTGAACATATAGCATACCCATCTTGTAGTATATCGTTTCCCGAGCGGTGTGGCCAGAAAGCGCCCGCCACGACGCATATACTATAAGATTTCTCGGTGCGCGCGTCGCCCCTGGGGGGGCGACGCACATATAGTATAAGTATGTTGGGGTGTTGCCGATGCCCGGCCGAGGGGGGGGAGGGGCCAGGAGCGCGTCGAGAGAGGAGGAAGACTAAGAAAAGCGCTATACGAGTCAGACCAGGGAGAGCAGTGATCAGAACAGCACGAATGACAAGTATGGCGAATACTAGAAATACGGATGGCACTGATACGAATAGCACGTATCCTAATCATAAGTCAATATCATCAACATCAGCATTACTAAACCAATGCGTAATACAAATAAAAATGCGAATGCTATTAGCAGTACGAATGCGAACAACAACCGTAATCATATTAATGATGATGATGGTATAGCACGGATAGTGGTAATAGAAATACAAACAGTATTAACAAACCTAGCATACTAATTTCCTACCTAGGCTCTGCCTAGAAGGGTTCTTACCCTGTATCTTAAAGGGGCCGGGCAGTGGATATCGCCCCAGGCGGTTCCCCCGGCATCCGCCCTGCGGTTCCCCCAGGATCCGCCCCGCGGTTCCCCTAGTTACGTCCCCTGGGTTCACCCAGCTTAGCTAAGCTAAGCTTGGCTTAGCTTAGCTTAGATTATCTCATCTTAGCTTAGCTTAGCTTAGCTGTGCCTAGCCTAGCTTAGCTTAGCTTATATCATTTTAGCTTAGCTTAGCTTGGCTTGGTTTAGCTTAGCCTTGCCTAGCTTAGCTTAGCATAGCTTAGCCTACCTTAGCTTAGCTTAGCGCAGCATAGCTTAGCGCAGCATTAGCACAGCATCGCATAGCATAGCATAGCATAGCATAGCCAAGCATAGCACAGCATAGCATAGCATAGCATAGTGCAGCATATCATAGCATAGCATTGCATTGTTTAGCATAGCGCAGATGTGGATGTAGGTGTAGGTGTAGGTGTAGATGTAGATGTAGATGCAGATGTGGATGTAGGTGAATATGTAGGTGTAGATGTAGATGTAGATGTGAGTCTCGCTGTTGGTGCTGATGTAGGTGTATATGCAGGTGTAGATGTAAATGTAGCTGTCGGTGTAGATCTATAAGTTGCTTTCCTAAATGCTCCAACTCCTAGGTAGGGTCGCACTGGGATACTATACGTAACAATAATACGAATACTTATATGAAGCAAACTGGTCTAAGACGTAAGAATGCGACTAATAATACACATGATAAACAAGTATGACAACCAATACTGATCATGTTACGTGAGGGTGCTCTAGAGGACGTGAGGCATGCCTTGAAAATGAATGGCCTCCTAAATGGGTCAGAGTAGATGGTATCGAGGGATCGCGTCGCATCGGCGATGCATCGGCGACGTCGGCCATCCATCGGCGACGCCGACCTGAAGCAAATCGGGCTCCACATCGAGCCGCATCGGCGATGCATCGGCGATGCGGCGCGATCCTCCGGCCCCCATCCGCTAGAACCCCATAGTAAGAAGCCCAGAAAAATCCTGGGGGACACCTCTGATGGCCCCTTTTCCACCGCCACTACAATAGGTAGGAGAGGTAGGAGGGGGAGGAGGAGGAGGAGGAGGAGGCGGAGGAGGAGGATGCGGAGGAGGAGGAGGCGGAGGAGGAGGAGGAGATGGGAGGAGAGGAGGAGGAGGAGATGGGAGGAGGAGGAGGAGGAGAACAAGGAGGAGGTGAGGAGAGAACAAGGAGGAGTAGGAGGGAGGAGGGGGGCGGAGGAGGAGGGGGAGGAGGAGGAGGAGGAGAACAAGGAGGAGGAGGAGGAGGAAGAGGAGGAGGCGAAGGAAGACCTCCTCGTCCTCTCTCCCCCCCCGTCCTACACATGGTAGCGGTGATGGAACATGTGCCCGTCCACCTCGGGCCAGGGACACGCCCAAGAGCACCCGAGCGGGCGGGGCCGCGGCGCCTTCTCGGTCTCCCCGGAGAGTCGGTGCCGCGACACGAAGGCCTCGCGGTGGAGAAGGAGGAGGAGGAGGGAGGAGGACGAGGAGGAGGACGAGGAGGAGGAGGAGGAGGAGGAGGAGGAGGAGGAGGAGGAGGGGGAGGAGGAGGAGGAGGAGGAGAGGAGGACGAGGAGGAGGAGGGGAAGGAGGAGGAGATGGAAGGAGGAGGAGGAGGAGGAGGAGGAGGAGGGGAAGGAGGGGAAGGCAAGATGGATGTTTCCTGGCATGGGCCCCCACTGCATGCCCAGGCCCCGGGCTGGTTTGTCGCTGCTCGAGGCCCCCCGTCCTCTGGAGGTCGGGCATGTCCTCCTGCAGGCGCATGTGGAACGACAACTAAAAGCTACGCAACAAAGGCTAAAGGATAATCCAAAACTAATCTGGAAATCGTCCTCAGGCTATGTTTTGACAGTTCTCGAATCTTCCTCCTATAGAGGGACACGCCCGACTGAACCCCTCTCTCCGCACGCTCGGCCCGCCCAGGCCGACGCCCTGTCGCCAGGGTGCCGAGCCCGCCGGACGGATCTGGGACACACCGGTGGCAACCCATGGGAGCCTCCCATACCGTCTTGTCGGCTCTTGCGAATCGACGCTGCTCGACTCTGAATCGACGCTCAGCGACGCGAAGTCGACCCTGAGCGACGCAAGCCGAGGCTAGATCGGCACTATCAGATCGACCCCCAGACGCTGATCGACGCTAGGCGACGCGAAAGGCGGAACTCAGAGGGCACGCCAGGTCCCCTTGGTTTGCTACCAAGCAAACCCGCCCGAAGGATCTGGGATACACTGGGGCGCACAAGGGCCTGCTGGTGCGCGCTCTCGCGCCGCCTCCCTGGACAAGGGCAGCCGCTCGGCTGGCCCCGACGAGGGAGGAGGAGAAGGCTGAGGCGGAGGCGGAGGAGGAGGAGGAGGAGGAGAAAGAGGAGGAGGAGGACGAGATGGGATGAGGAAGTCAGGAGGAGGAGGAGGAGGAGGAGGAGGA
>CAUYUJ010020809.1:115386-131062 GCA_963575745.1 Prorocentrum cordatum | reverse complement strand
TCGTGAGGTGTCTCGTGGGATGTTTCGTGAGGTGTCTCGTGGGATGTTTTGTGAGATGTTGCCCCGTTGGGTATCGTGAAAACGTGACCATGCTGCGCATGTCTATATCCCTTTCCGGGTTCGTGGGTCCATCATGTTTTCCGACATCGACTTTAAACGATAAAAAACAATGTAAACGCGTTCGTTCGATAAATAACAAGGTACCGCGGCCTCCGGAACGGCGCTGGGAACTGAGTTTTGGATTCTTGAAGTTGCATAACTTCGGAAATAGCAGAAATCCCCTGTGTTTTTTGACCCTGACCCCGCCGATTTGCATGAGGTGTGGCACGGAATACCAGAAATGTGTCAAATCCCTTGTGTTTTTGGACCCTGACCTCGCCGATCTGCGTGAGGGCTGGCGCGGAATTCCAGACATGTGGCAAATCCCTTGTGTTTTTGGACCCTGACCCCACCGATCTGCGTGAGGGGTGGCACGGAATTCCAGAAATGTCGCAAATCCTCTTTGTTTTCGGATCCTGACCCCGCCGACCTGCGTGAGGGGTGGCACCGAATTTCAGAAATGTGGCAAGTCCCATGTGTTTTCGGACCTTGACTTTGCCCAGGAGGGCCCAGGAGGTTCCAGGAGAGCTCAGGAGAGCCCAGGAGGGCCCAGGAGAGTCCAGGAGGGCCCAGGAGAGCCCAGGAGGGCCCAGGAGGACCCAGGAGGCTCCAAGAGGCACCAGGGGGCCCAAGGAGGGCTCAGGAGAAGCTCCAGGAGGCTCCAGGAGAGCCCAGGAGGGCCCAAGAGGTCCAAGGAAGACCCAGGAGGGCCCAGGAGCCCTTACGAGGGATCGTGGCCCTGGGAGCGCTGACGTAGCGTAATTTACTAGGGATCGTGGCCCTGGGAGCGCGGGTGTAGTGTAATTTGCAAGGGATCGTAGCCCTGGGAGCGCGGACGCAGTGTAATTTACAAGGGATCGCGGCCCTGGGAGCGCGGGCGCAGCGTAATTTACGAGGGATCGTGGCCCTGGGAGCGCGGGCGCAGGTAATTTACATAGTTTGTTGAGGATGTCTCAAGGGAAACGCTGGTTTTGCAAAATTTGGGGATGTCTCGAGCGGGGGCTTCGTGGGGGGCTAGAATTCAGAGGATGTCTCAGGCGAAAGCGAAATGCTTGTTTTCACGTCCCGCTCGCAGGAATTCCAGGGATGTCTCGCACGTGCCGCGTCCCGCGCGCAGGACTTTTGAGGATGTCTCGACTAATTCGTTTGTTTTGCCAGGATGTCCTTGGATTTTGACCTGATGTCTCGAGCGAAACGCTTGTTTTTCATAATTTGTTGAGGATGTCTCGAGCGAAACGCTGGTTTTGCAAACTTGGGGGGTGTCTCGAGCGGGGGCCTCGTGGGGGGCCAGAATTCAGAGGATGTCTCAAGCGAAATGTTTGTTTTCACGTCCCGCTCGCAGGAATTCCGGGGATGTCTCGCGCGTGCCACGTCCCGCGCGCATGAATTTTGAGGATGTCCCGTAGCGCGTCCCCTTGGCACGTCCTACGGTGCGACCCCATGGCACGTCCCTTGGCACGTCGCCTGGCGCGTCCCTTGGGACGTTTCGCGGCGCGTCCTCCTGGCATGTCCCCCTGTCATTTAGCTCGGGCAGCTACTATGTGTTCAGGCAGCTCGAGCTTCAGATCCAGATCAGTTCGGTCAGGACTCGGATGCAAAGGAAGACTCGATCCACGAGGCTATAGAGCAAAACCGCGGCATGGCACATCGCAATTCAGCACGGTGCAGCACAGCACAGCCCTCGGCACGGTACATCAAGATCGATATAATGAGCATTGCACTTGCCCGTCACCCAATCAGGTGTCTTTGAAAACGTTGCCATGCGTTACATTTCTATATTCCTTTCCGGGTTCGTGGGTCGATCATGTTCCCGGAAAGGGGCGCCGGCTCAGGGGGCGCCGGCCCAGGGGTTTCTATTTTAGTTGGTAAACCTGTTCCCGGAGCCGGAACTGGAGGTGGCCGGCGGATTTTTTCCTGAACAAATATCGAGCGGGTCGAGGTGGCGCCGGCGGTTTTAAATTTGGAGGATGTCTCAGGCGAAACGCTTGTTTTGAAAATCCCGATCGAGAAATCACAGGGTGGGCCGGGCCAAATCTTTTCGTGTGTTGAGGGATGTCAGCCGCCCTAGGACGGTATGTCTAGCATGAGACGGTGTCGCAGGAAGTCTCGATCGAGACGCTTGTTGGCACGTATATCCGTATGGTGTCAGGTTTTTGCCCAGGCGGATGTCTAGCATGAGGATGTGCTGAGAACGTCTTGAGCGAAACGCGTGTTTTCACGTGTCCAGGTCGCCCAGGCACAGCACAGCCCTCGGCACCGTACATCAATATCGATACCCTTAGCATTGCAGCCTGGCATGTTGCCTGGCACGTTCCGCGGAGCGTCCCGTGGCGAGTCCCCCTGACACGTCGCGCGGTGCACGTCCATTGGCACGTTCCGTAGCGCGTCCCCTTGGCACGTCCCGCGGTGCGTGCTCATGGCACGTCCCCTGGCACGTCGCCTGGCGCTTCCCTTGGGACGTTCCGCGGCGCGTCCTCCTGGCATGTCCCCTCTGTTGGTTAGTTCTGGGGCAGCTACCATCTGCTCAGCTGCTCGAGCTGTAAGATTCAAGATCAGTTCGGTAAGGTCTAGGATGCAAGAGAGGGACTCGATCCACAACGCTATATAGAGCACAATCGCGGCATGGCACATCGCAGTTCAGCACGGCGTAGCACAGCACAGCCCTCGGCACGGTACATCAAGATCGATACATTCAGCATTGCATTTGCCCGTCGCCCAATCAGGTGTCTTTGAAACGTTGCCATGCCTCACATTTCTATATTCCTTTCCGGGTTCGTGGGTCGATCATGTTTCAAAATTTTTGCGAACGTGCTTTCATTTTTCAAACTTTTCAAACTTCCAAATCGTCCCGAACTTTTCAAACTTGTTTCAAATTTGTTTCGAACTTCCACATCGGGCCGAACTTGTTTCGAACCTTTTTTCCCGGAAAGGGCATGGGCCCAGGGTTCTCTTTTAGATGGTCTTCCCCCCGGTTTTTACTTGAAGGGGGCCGGCGGAATTCTTGTGCGATAAATTACGAGGTCGAAGGGGGCCGGCGGATTTCAATTGTGAGGACGAAGGCCATTTTTCGCCACCCCTCACGCAGATCGTGCTCTTGGAATTTTCCTGCCTTTAAGGAAACCTTGATATTTCACAGGTGAAGTCAATTTTTTTCCGACGTCGACTTTAAACAATAAAAAAAACAAGGTAAACGCGTTCGCTCGATTAATAACGAGGTGCCGCGGCCTCCGGAACGGCGCTGGGAACGGAGTTTTGGATTCTTGAAGTTGCATAAGTTCGGAAATAGCAGAAATCCTATGTGTTTTTTGACCCTGACCCCGCCGATCTGCGTGAGGTGTGGCACGGAATACGAGAAAAGTGTCAAATCCCCTGTGTTTTTGGACCCTGACCCCGCCGATCTGCGTGAGGGGTGGCGCGGAATTCCAGTAATGTGGCAAATCCCCTGTGTTTTTGGACCCTGACCCCGCCGATCTGCGTGAGGGGTGGCACGGAATTCCAGAAATGTGGCAAATCCCCAGTGTTTTCGGATCCTGACCCCGCCGACCTGCGTGAGGGGTGGCACCGAATTCGTCCACTGCGATTCTCAGGCCGCTGTCGCCGGCTGAGAGGTGCGCTTGCGCCGTGGTGGTAGAACGGTAGGCCGATTAGCCTGACCGGAATATTTGTTTCTCTCTTCCTCTGCCTCTCAGCTGGGCATGGCGCCTTCCTGAAGCCGAGCCGGCCGCGCGCCGCGTCGAGGGGGGTCCCTCCGGCGGCGCGCGGCCCCCGCTCGCGCTCCGTTGCCATCTCGCTCCATCCCGCTCCCTCGCGCTCCTCTTGCCCACGTGCTGTTCGTGCGTGTGACGAGCTTTTCTTGTTCCAGGAGGCGGCCGCGCTCCAGGCCTACGCCGCATTTGCAGCGCTGGTAGCGACGAAGGGTCGCGCGCGTTCCAGGCCTACGCCGCCCCTTCGGCCCTGCAGCCGCGCTGGCTCGAGCGCTGGTCGCGACGCGGGTGCCGGCTTTGTTTCACCTTCCACTGAAGTTCGCGTGGCGTCTCAATCGAATGCCTGCCTTGCGTTGCAAAGCCTACCCCTTTCGCGTCGTGGTCCCTGCGCTTGTCGAGCTCTGACGACGACGGCGGCGGCGGCGGCAACAACGACGACGACGACGACGACGACGACGACGACTCCGACTCCGACGACGACTCCGACGCCGGCTCCGTCGACGACGACGAGTAGAAGGATCAATATCTACACCTGGTGCTACGTTAATTACACCTGGCGACGACGGCGCCGACGGCGGCGGCGGCGAAGACGACGACGACGACTCCGACTCCGACAACGACGACGACGCTACGACGACGACGTCGACGACGACGACGACGACGACGAGTGGAGGGATGAATCTCTACACCTGGTGCTACAGCACCTACATGTGGCGGCGACGGCGGCAGCGGCGACGACGACGACGACGACGCCGACGCCGACGACGACGACGCCGACACCGACTCCGACGCCGACACCGACCGACTCCGACGACGACTCCGCCTCCGACGACGACGACGACGACGCCGACTTCGACTCCGACGACGACGACGACGAGGACGACGACGACAACGAGGACGACGACGACGAGTGGAGGGATGCATATCTACACCTGGTGCTACATTACCTACACCTGGCGACGACGGCGGCGGTGGCGGTCCGCGGCGGCGATGGCGACGACGACGACGACGACTCCGACCCCGACTCCGACTCCGACTCCGACGCCAACTATGACTCCGACGCCGACTCCGAGTCCGCCTCCGAAGACGACGAATAGAGGGCTGAATATCTACACCTGGTGCTACATTACCTACACCTGACAGAGCAAGGCAGTGTGTCCCTAGGCGCGTTTCGATTGCAACCAGCTTAGGCTATGCGTTCAGGCAGCTCGAGCCTAAGATTCACATCAGTTCGGCCAGGATTCTGACGCAGAGGGCGACCTGACCCGTTGCGCAGTACAGCACAGCACAGTTCAACGCAGCATGGCGCATTCCAGTTCGTCACAGCACAGAGCCCCCTGTCGATATATGACAGGGTGTTGGACACATTGCGCGGATCCTCTGGAAAAGATTATCAGAGCTAGGCAATTTGTCCGCAGCTGCATTCAGTGACACGTCGCTTGGCGCGTCTCGTGGGCATGTCCCCTGACTTGCGCTTCCCCTGGCACGTTTGCGACTCGACCCCTGGCACGTTCCGTGGCGGATCATTTGGGACCGTGGCCCTCGGAGCGTGGACCCAGCGGAGACGTCTAACGGAGCAAGGCAATGTGTCCCCAGGTGCGTTTCGACTGCAGCCAGCTTAAGCTATGCGTTCAGGCAGCTCGGGCCTAAGATTCACATCAGTTCGGCCAGGATTCTGACGCTGAGGGCGACCTGACCCGTTGCGCAGTACAGCACAGCACAGTTCAACGCAGCATGGCGCATGTCAGCTCGTCACAGCATAGCACAGCCCCTGGCACGGCACATCAGCACCGTTACTTTGAGCATAGCAGTTGCTTGTCGCCCAAGTTTGTCGTCACGAATACGTCCCCATGCTTACATTTCTATATCCCTTTCCGGGTTCGTGGGTCGATCATGTTTTTAAATGGTTTCAAACTCTTTTCAAATTTCCAAATCGGCCCGAACTTTTGTTTCAAACTCTTTGCCACACTTTTCAAACTTTTTCAAACTTCCAAATCTGCCCGAACTTTTTTTCAAACTTGTTTTTATTTGTTTTTATTTTTTCCCGGAAAGGGCCTGGGCCCAGGGTTTTCTTTTAGTTGGTTTACCCCCCGGTTTTTACTTGAAGGGGGCCGGCGGAATTCTTGTGCGATAAATTACGAGGTCGAAGGGGGCCGGCGGATTTCAATTGTGAGGACGACGGCAATTTTTCGCCACCCCTCACGCAGATCGTGCTCTTGGAATTTTACTGCCTTTGAGGAAACCTCGATATTTTACAGGTGAAGTCTATTTTTTCCGACATCGACTTTAAACGATTAAAAAACAATGTAAACGCGTTCGCTTGATAAATAACGAGGTACCGCGGCCTCCGGAACGGCGCTGGGAACGGAGTTTGGGATTCTTGAAGTTGCATAAGTTCGGAAATCGCAGAAATCCTATGTGTTTTTTTACCCTGACCCCGCCGATCTGCGTGAGGGGTGGCGCGGAATACCAGAAAAAGTGTCAAAGCCCATGTGTTTTTGGACCCTGACCCCGCCGATCTGCGTGAGGGGTGGCGCGGAATTCCAGAAATGTGTCAAATCCCGTGTGTTTTTTGGACCCTGACCCCGCCGATCTGCGTGACGGTGGCACGGAATTCCAGAAATGTGGCAAATCCCCTGTGTTTTCGGATCCTGACCCCGCCGACCTGCGTGAGGGGTGGCACCGAATTTCAGAAATGTGGCAAGTCCCATGTGTTTTCGGACCTTGACTTCGCCCAGGAGGGCCCAGGAGGCTCCAGGAGAGCCCAGGAGAGCCCAGGAGGGCCCAGGAGAGCCCAGGAGGGCCCAGGAGGATCCAGGAGGCTCCAAGAGGCACCAGGAAGCCCAAGGAGGGCCCAGGAGAAGCTCCAGGAGGCTCCAGGAGAGCCCAGGAGGGCCCAAGAGGTCCAAGGAAGACCCAGGAGGGCCCAGGAGCCCTTACGAGGGATCGTGGCCCTGGCAGCGCTGACGTAGCGTAATTTACGAGGGATCGTGGCCCTGGGAGCGCGGGTGTAGTGTAATTTTTGAGGATGTCCCTAGCGAAACGCTTGTTTTTGTCAGAATTTGTTGAGGATGTCTCGAGCGAAACGCTGGTTTTGCAGAGTTGGGGATGTCTCGAGCGAAACGCTTGTCTTCAGAATTTGTTGAGGATGTCTCGAGCGAAACGCTGGTTTTGCAGAGCCGACAGCGACGCGGAAAAGCGTCCCGCGCGCAGGAATTCCGATTATGTTTCGCGCGTGCGGCGTCCCGCGCGCAGGAATTTCGAGGATGTCTCGACTAATTCGTTTGATTTGCGGGATTTCTTTGAATTTTGGCAGGATGTCTCGAGCGAAATGCTTGTCTTTCATAATTTGTTGAAGACGTTTCGAGCGAAACGCTGGTTTTGCAAAATGTTCAGAATTTGTTGAGGATGTCTCGAGCGAAACACTGGTTTTGCAAACTTGGGGGATGTCTCGAGCGGGGGCCTCGTAGGGGGGCCAGAATTCAGAGGATGTCTGAGGCAAAATGCTTGTTTTCACGTCCCGCTCGCAGGAATTCCGAGAATATCTCGCGCGTGCCGCGTCCCGCGCGCAGGAATTTCGAGGATGTCTTGACTACTTCGTTTGTTTTGCCAGGATTTCCTTGGATTTTGACTCTCGAGCGAAACGCTTTTCCCCAGCACGTTCCGTAGCGCGTCCCCTTGGCACGTCCCGCGGTGCGACCCCATGGCACGTCCCTTGGCACGTCGCTCGGCGCGTCCCTTGAGACGTTCCGCGGCGCGACCTCCTGGCATGTCCCCCTGTCAATTAGCTCTGGGGCAGCTACTATGTGTTCAGGCAGCTCGAGCTTAAGATCCAGATCAGTTCGGTCAGGACTCGGATGCAAAGGAGAACTCGATCCACGAGGCTATAGAGCAAAATCGCGCCATGGCACATCGCAATTCAGCACGGTGCAGCACAGCACAGCCCTCGGCAGGGTACATCAAGATCGATACAATCAGCATTGCAACCTGGCACGTTCCTTGGCACGTTCCGTGGCGCGTCCCGTGGCGAGCCCCCCTGGTACGTCGCGTAGCGCGTCCCCTGGCACATCCCGTGGCACATCCATTGGCCCGTTCCGTAGCGCGTCCTTTTGGCACGTCCCGCGGTGCGACCCCATGGCACGTCCCCTGGCACGTCGCCTGGCGCATCCCTTTGGACGTTTCGCGGCGTGCCCTCCTTGCATGTTCCCCTGTCAATTAGCTCTGGGGCAGCTACTATGTGTTCAGGCAGCTCGAGCTTAAGATCCAGATCAGTTCGGTCAGGACTCGGATGCACAGGATGACTCGATCCACGAGGCTATAGAGCAAAATTGCGCCATGGCACATCGCAATTCAGCACGGTGCAGCACAGCACAGCCCTCGGCAGGGTACATCAAGATCGATACCTTCAGAATTGCATTTGCCCGTCATCCAACCAGATGTCTTTGAACACCCTGCCATGTGTTACAGTTCTATATTCCTTTCCGGGTTCGTGGGTCGATCATGTTTTATTTTTTCCCGGAAAGGGCCTGGGCCCAGGGTTCTCTTTTAGTTGGTTTACCCACTGGTTTTTACTTGAAGGGGGCCGGCGGATTTCTTGTGCGATAAATTACGAGGTCGAAGGGGGCCGGCGGATTTCAATTGTGAGGACGAGGCCATTTTTCGCCACCCCTCACGCAGATCGTGCTCTTGGAATTTTACTGCCTTTAAGGAAACCTCGATATTTTACAGGTGAAGTCCACTTTTTTCCGACATCGACTTTAAACAATAAAAAACAATGTAAACGCGTTCGCTTGATAAATAACGAGGTACCGCGGCCTCCGGAACGGCGCTGGGAACGGAGTTTGGGATTCTTGAAGTTGCATAAGTTCGGAAATAGCAGAAATCCGCTGTGTTTTTTGACCCTGACCCCGCCGATCTGTGTGAGGTGTGGCACGGAATACCAGAAATGTGTCAAAGCCCCTGTGTTTTTGGACCCTGACCCCGCCGATCTGCGTGAGGGGTGGCGCGGAATTCCAGAAATGTGGCAAATCCCTTGTGTTTTTGGACCCTGACCCCGCCGATCTGCGTGAGGGGTGGCACGGAATTCCAGAAATGTGGCAAATCCCCTGTGTTTTTGGACCCTGACCCCGCCGACCTGCGTGAGGGGTGGCACCGAATTTCAGAAATGTGGCAAGTCCCATGTGTTTTCGGACCTTGACTTCGCCCAGGAGGGCCCAGGAGGCTCCAGGAGAGCCCAGGAGAGCCCAGGAGGGCCCAGGAGAGCCCAGGAGGGCCCAGGAGGACCCAGGAGGCTCCAAGAGGCACCAGGGGGCCCAAGGAGGGCCCAGGAGAAGCTCCAGGAGGCTCCAGGAGAGCCCAGGAGGGCCCAAGAGGTCCAAGGAAGACCCAGGAGGGCCCAGGAGCCCTTACGAGGGATCGTGGCCCTGGGAGCGCTGACGTAGCGTAATTTACGAGGGATCGTGGCCCTGGGAGCGCGGGTGTAGTGTAATTATGTGTCTAGGCCATCCTGGGGATATCTAACATGGTTGCTCCGAGCAAGGACCATGCATTTTATGGTTCCGTAGCGCGTCCCCTCGGCACGTCCCGCGGTGCGTCCCCGTGTCACGTCCCTTGGCACGTCGCTTGGCGCGTCCCTTGGGACGTTCCGCGGCGCGTCCTCCTGGCATGTTCCCCTGTCAAGTAGCCCTGGGGCAGCTACAATGTGCTGAGGCAGCTCGAGCTTAAGATCCAGATCAGTTCGGTCAGGACTCGGATGCAAAGGAGGACTCGATCCACAACGCTATAGAGCACAATCGCGGCATGGCACATCGCAATTCAGCACGGCGACAGCACAGCCCTCGGCACGGTACCTCAAGATCGATACACTCAGCATTGCAATTTGGCACGTTCCGTGGCGCGTCCCGTGGCGAGTCCCCCTGGCACGTCGCGCGGCGCGTCCCCTGGCACGTCCCGTGGCACGTCCATTGGCACGTTCCGTAGCGCGTCCCCTCGGCACGTCCCGCGGTGCGTCTTCGTGGCACGTCCCTTGGCACGTCGCCTGGCGCGTCCCTTGGGACGTTCCACGGCGCGTCCTCCTGGCATGTTCCCCTGTCAAGTAGCTCTGGGGCAGCTACTATGTGCTGAGGCAGCTCGAGCTTAAGATCCAGATCAGTTCGGTCAGGACTCGGATGCGAAGGAGCACTCGATCCACAACGCTATAGAGCACAATCGCGGCATGGCACATCGCAATTCAGCACAGCGCATCACAGCACAGCCCTCGGCACGGTACCTCAAGACCGATACACTCAGCATTGCAATTTGGCACGTTCCGTGGCGCGTCCCGTGGCGAGTCCCCCTGGCACGTCGCGCGGCTTGTCCCCTGGCACGTCCCCTGGCACGTCCATTGGCACGTTCCGTAGCGCGTCCCCTCGGCACGTCCCGCGGTGCGTCTTCGTGGCACCTCCCTTGGCACGTCGCCTGGCGCGTCCCTTGGGACGTTCCACGGCGCGTCCTCCTGGCATGTTCCCCTGTCAAGTAGCTCTGGGGCAGCTACTATGTGCTGAGGCAGCTCGAGCTTAGGATCCAGATCAGTTCGGTCAGGACTCGGATGCGAAGGAGTACTCGATCCACAACGCTATAGAGCACAATCGCGGCATGGCACATCGCAATTCAGCACGGCGCTGCACAGCACAGCCCTCGGCACGGTACCTCAAGATCGATACACACAGCATTGCGTTTGCCCGTCTCAGGTGTCTTCCAAACGTTGCCATGCCTTACATGTCTATATTCCTTTCCGGGTTCGTGGGTCGATCATGTTTTGAAGAAAAAAAACTTCCAAATCGGCCAGATTTTTTTTCCCGGAAAGGGCGTCGGCCCAGGGTTCTCTTTTAGATGGTTTACCCCCCGGTTTCGATTTGAAGGGGGCCGGTGAAATTATTCTGCGTAAATAACGAAGTGAAGTGCTGATTTTCAGTAAAAAAAATGCGATTCGCGCGTGCCCGCTCGAGGAAAGTGCGCCCCCCATCTCGGATCTTCAATAAAAAAACAGGGTCCGCAGACCCCCGTTTTCCGTCGTGAAAAAGAGGGTGCGGAGCGTTTTTCGCAGAATCCTCGACAAATAACGGGGTCTGGAGTCCCGACCGCGACGCGGAAAAGCGCCCCGCGCGCAGGAATTCTGAGGATGTCTCGCGCGTGCCGCGTCCCGCGCGCAGGAATGTCGAGGATGTCTCGACTAATTCGCTTGTTTTGTCAGGATTTCTTAGAATGTTGGCAGGATGTCTCGAGCGAAACGCTTTTTTTACATAGTTTGTTGAGGATGTCTCGAGGGAAACGCTGGTTTTGCAAAATTTGGGGATGTCTCGAGCGGGGGCTTCCCTCGGCACGGTACATCAAGATCGATACAATCAGCATTGCACTTGCCCGTCCCCCAATCAGGTGTCTTTGAAAACGTCGCCATGCGTTACATTTCTACATTCCTTTCCGGGTTCGTGGGTCGATCATGTTTCAAACTTTTTTCCCGGAAAGGGCGCGGGCCCAGAGTTCTCTTTTAGTAGGTTAACCCCCCGGCCCCCCTGCGACTTGGGCCGGCGAAATTATTCTGCGATGAATTACGTGCGGGAGTAGGGCCGGCGGAATTATTCCCGGAAAGGGCGTGGGCCCAGGGTTCTCTTTTAGTATGTAAACATGTCCCCGGTGCCCAACTTGAAGGAGGCCGGCGGATTCTTTCCCTGATCAATATCGAGGTCGAAGGAGGCCGGCGGATTAAAATTTGAGGATGTCTCAGGCGAAACGCTTGTTTTTGAAATCCCGATCGATAAATCACAGGGTGCGGGACACCTCAGCACGACCACACCCCAGCATGACCACACCCCAGCACGACCACGCCCAGCACGACCACGCCCCAGCACGACCACACCCCAGCACGACCACACCCCAGCACGACCACACCCCAGCACGACCACACCCCAGCACGACCACACCCCAGCACCAGCACGACCACACCCCAGCACGACCCGATCGATAAATCACAGGGTGCGGACCACCCCAGCACGACCACACCCCAGCACGACCCCACCCCAGCACGACCCCACCCCAGCACGACCACGCCCCAGCACGACCACACCCCAGCACGACCACACCCCAGCACGACCACACCCCAGCACGACCCCACCCCAGCACGACCCCACCCTAGCACGACCACACCCCAGCACGATCACACCCCAGAACGACCACACCCCAGCACGACCCCACCCAAGCACGACCCCACCCCAGCACGACCACACCCCAGCACGACCACACCCCAGCAGGACCCCACCCCAGCACGACCCCACCCCAGCAAGACCACACCCCAGCACGACCACACCCCAGCACGACCTCACCACAGCACGACCACACCCCCACGCACGACCACGCCCCAGCACGACCACGCCCCAGCACGACCACGCCCCAGCACGACCACGCCCCAGCACGACCACCCCCCAGCACGACCACCCCCCCAGCACGACCACCCCCCAGCACGACCACCCCCAGCACGACCACACCCCAGCACGACCACTCCCCAGCACGACCACACCGCCTTGGTTGAGTGGTTGCCTGTCGTCGTGGAATGTTTCGTGGGGTGTCTCGTGGAATGTTTCGCGGGGTGTCTCGTGGAATGTTTCGTGAGGTGTCTCGTGGAATGTTTCGTGAGGTGTCTCGTGGGATGTTTCGTGAAGTGTCTCGTGGGATGTTTCGTGAGGTGTTGCCCAGTTGGGTATCGTGAAAACGTGTCCATGCTCCACATGTCTATATCCCTTTCCGGGTTCGTGGGTCCATCATGTTTTTGAGGATGTCCCTAGCGAAACGCTTGTTTTTCAGAATTTGTTGAGGATGTCTCGAGCGAAACGCTGGTTTTGCAGAGTTGGGGATGTCTCGAGCGAAACGCTTGTTTTCAGAATTTGCTGAGGATGTCTCGAGCGAAACGCTGGTTTTGCAGAGCCGACCGCGACGCGGAAAAGCGCCCCGCGCGCAGGAATTCCGATGATGTTTCGCGCGTGCCGCGTCCCGCGCGCAGGAATTTCGAGGATGTCTCGACTAGTTCGTTTGTTTTGCTAGGATTTCCTTGAATTTTGGGAGGGTGTCTCGAGCGAAATGCTTGTCTTTCATAATTTGTTGAAGACGTTTCGAGCGAAACGCTGGTTTTGCAAAATTGGGGGATGTCTCGAGAGGGGGCCTCGTGGGGGTCCAGAATTCAGAGGATGTCTCAGGCGAAATGCTTGTTTTCACGTCCCGCTCGCAAGAATTCCGAGGATGTCTCGCGCGTGCCGCGCCCCGCGCGCAGGAATTCTGAGGACGTTGGCAGGATGTCTCGAGCGAAACGCTTATCCCCAGCACGTTCCGTAGCGCGTCCCCTTGGCACGTCCCGCGGTGCGTCCCCATGGCATGTTCCCTTGGCATGTCCCCCTGTCAATGAGCTCTGGGGCAGCTACTATGTGTTTAGGCAGCTCGAGCTTACGATCCAGATCAGTTCGGTGAGGACTCGGATGCAGAGGGGGGTTCGATCCACAACGCTATAGAGCACAGTCGCGGCATGGCACATCGCAATTCAGCACGGCGCACTATACCACAGACTTCGGCACGGTACATGAAGATCGATATATTTAGCATTGCAACCTGGCACGTTCCTTGGCACGTTCCGTGGGGCGTCCCTTGTCGAGTCCCCTTGGCACGGCGCGTGGCGCGTCCCCTGGCGCATCCCGTGGCACATCCATTGGCACGTTCCGTAGCGCGTCCCTTTGGCACGTCCCGCGGTGCGATCCCATGGCACGTCCCCTGGCACGTCGCCTGGCGCGTCCCTTGGGACGTTTCGCGGCGCGTACTCCTGGCATATCCCCCTGTCAATTAGCTCTGGGGCAGCTACTACGTGTTCAGGCAGTTCGAGCTTAAGATCCATATCAGTTCTGTCAGGACTCGGATGCGAAGGAAGACTCGATTCACGACGCTATAGAGCACAATCGCGGCATGACACATCGCAATTCAGCACGGCGCAGCGCAGCACAGCCTTTGGCACGGTGCATCAAGATCGATACACTCCGCATTGCATGTGCCCGTCACCCAATCAGGTGTCGTTGAAAACGCTGCCATGCGTTACAGTTCTATATTCCTTTCCGGGTTCGTGGGTCGATCATGTTCCCGGAAAGGGCTTAGGCCCATGGTTCTCTTTTAGCTGTTCACCCCCGGGTCTGACTTGAGGTGGGCCGGCGGAATTATTCCTTGATAAATATCGAGGTCGAGGTGGGCCGGCGGAATTATTTTTGAGGATGTCCCTAGCGAAACGTTTGTTTTTCATAATTTGTTGAGGATGTCTCGAGCGAAACGCTGGTTTTGCAGAGTTGGGGATGTCTCGAGCGAAACGCTTGTTTTCAGAATTTGCTGCGGATGTCTCGAGCGAAACGCTGGTTTTGCAGAGCCGACCGCGACGCGGAAAAGCGCCCCGCGCGCAGGAATTCCGATGATGTTTCGCGCTTGCCGCGTCCCGCGCGCAGGAATTTAGAGGTTGTCTCGACTAGTTCGTTTGTTTTTTGTATGATTCCTTTGAATTTTGGCAGGATGTCTCGAGCGAAATGTTTGTTTTTCCATAATTGGTTGAGAGCGTTTCGAGCGAAACGCTGGTCTTGCAAAATGTTCATAATTTGTTGGGGATCTCGAGCGAAACACTGGTTTTGCAAAATTGGGGGATGTCTCGAGCGGGGGCCTCGTGGGGGGCCAGAATTCAAAGGATGTCTCAGGCAAAATGCTTGTTTTCACGTCCCGCTCGCAGGAATTCCGAGGATGTCTCGCGCGTGCCGCGTCCCGCGCGCAGGAATTTCGCGGATGTCTCGACTAATTCGTTTGTTTTGCCAGGATTTCCTTGGATTTTGGCAGGATGTCTCGAGCGAAACGCTTGTCCCCAGCACGTTCCGTAGCGCGTCCCCTTGGCACGTCCCGCGGTGCGTCCCCATGGCACGTCCCTAGGCACGTCGCTGGGCGCGTCCCTTGAGACGTTCCGCGGCGCGTCCTCCTGGCATGTCCCCCTGTCAATTAGCTCTGGGGCAGCTACTCTGTGTTCAGGCAGCTGGAGCTTAAGATCGAGATCAGCTCGGTCAGGACTCGGATGCAAAGAAGGACTCGATCCACGAGGCTATAGAGCACAATCGCGGCATGGCGCATCGCAGTTCAGCACGGTGCAGCACAGCACAGCCCTCGGCAGGGTACATCAAGATCGATACAATCAGCATTGCAACTTGGCACGTTCCTTGGCACGTTCCGTGGCGCGTCCCCTTGCGAGTCTCCCTTGCACGTCGCGTGGCGCGTCCCCTGGCACATCCCGTGGCACATCCATTGGCACGTTCCGTAGCGCGTCCCCTTGGCACGTCCCGCGGTGCGTCCCATGGCACGTCCCCTGGCGCGTTGACTGGCGCGTCCCCTGGGACGTTTCGCGGCGCGTCCTCCTGACATGCTCCCCTGTCCATCAGCTCTGGGGCAGCTACTCTGTGTTCAGGCAGCTCGAGCTTAAGATCGAGATCAGTTCGGTCAGGACTCGGATGCAAAGGAGGACTCGATCCATGATGCTATAGAGCACATTCGCGGCATGGCACATCGCAATTCAGCACGGTGCAGCACAGCACAGCCCTCGGCAGGGTACATCGAGATCGATCCACTCAGCATTGCAGTTGCCCGTCACCCAGTCAGGTGTCTTTGAAAACGCTGCCATGTGTTACAGTTCTATATTCCTTTCCAGGTTCGTGGGTTGATCATGTTCAAACTTCCAAATCGGCCCGAACTTGTTTTCAAACTTTCTTCAATTTTTTTTCGAACTTCCAATTCGGCCCGAACTTGTTGTTGCAACTTTTTTTCATTTTTTATTAACTTCCACA
>CAUYUJ010020809.1:73451-110286 GCA_963575745.1 Prorocentrum cordatum | reverse complement strand
CTACTCTTCTCGGCGCCCTCCGGAGCCGTCTTGGTGTGGTGGCCTTCGGAGGCCTCCCTGCACGGGCCAAGGCACAGGAAAGGGCAAGGTGATCTTCCGACGGGCGTGCCTGCAAGATACTGATTTGAAGTCGGGCCTGTCCCTCTACAGGAGGGAAATTTTAAAATAGTTTTAAAAAAACAAAACAAAAAACAAAAAAATGAAAATAGTCAAGAAAACGTATGGAGACGATTGTTTGACAAGTTTTGGGCATTTGGGAAATAGTTGCTGGACTATGTTTCGTTTGTCGCCCAAGATTCTCCCTGGAAGGGAACAGGCCCGACCTGATTCTAGCTCGCTGCGTAGAATTGGTCTGGGGCCCCGCCCTCTCCGTCCTCTCGTGCTGCTGGTGTACGACCGAGGGCTCCAGCGGCTTGCCGTGGAGCCTCCGCCCACTGCTAGTATTCGGAGGTGGATAAACTCAGGAGGGAAAGAAACACACAGACACAATTAATCGTCGACTCCCAGGAAAATATGCAAAAATATGGGAAGTGGTGGGGAAGACAAAAACCCAGAAAATATGGGGGATATTTTTATTTGTGTGTATTTATTTGTGTGTTCCAGTTCCCCTTCATAAACCTCCTACCCTGACACGTCGATTAAGGAATTTGCCGTTTTCGGTTCGCGAAAGGGCGTCGCGGCCGTCATTTTTGCGGGTCCAGGTCCGTCGGTTTCGGTCCCAGGCCGTTTTCACGAAGGAGAGGTTTACTAAAGGAAGGCTTGTCCACCGCCGAAGTACGACAAGTCCGTGCAACGTGCCCCTCCCTCTACTTCGCCCTTGCGCGATCAAGCATTCAAATGATGGCTATCCCCATGATGTTCGCATGTCTGTCAAGTGGGTTCCACTGGAGTCCACTGAAGACAAGTGGAGCCCAACGGTGTCCTTTGCAGACCAGCAGAGACCGCCAGAGACAGATCGAGACCAATGGAGTTCAATAGAGTCCGGTGGAGTGCAATGGAGACCTATATGGAGCCCAACGGAGTCCGATGGAAGCGTATGCGGTTCAGTCGAGTCCATTGGAGTCCAATAGAGTCCAAGCGTATGGAGTCCAAAAGAGTCCATTGGAAAAGTGTAGTTTAATGGAGTCAAATCTTGTCCAAGAGCTCATCGAGTCCAACGTTGTCCAATGTAGTAGTTCTGCGGCCGTATGTGTATTCCAACGGAGTCCCATGGGTATTTGAACGGATCCCAACGGAGCCCTATTTGGGTTTCATGGAGTCCTAGGGTGTGGATCCCATGGGGTCCAGTAGAGTTCAACGTTGTCCACTGCTGTCCAGCGAGTTCAACGAAGTCCAATGGAGTCGAATGAACAGTCCACTTGATTTAAGTGGAAACCCATGGAGTCTCATGGAGTTCACTAGAGCTTTATGGATCGTCCAATGAATTTCCATGGACTCCTACGGAGTCTCATGGAGCCGTACGGGTATTCATATAGAGTCTTATGTAGAGTCCAATGGTGTTCAATGGAGTCATACGGAGCTTTGGAGCCCACCCAATGCAATGTAGCTGTATAGGCTTTCTCAATTGAGCCCACTTGAGTCGTATTGGTGTTCCAATCGATGGAGTCAAAAAGGGTCCAATGAAGTTCTGTGGAGCCCAGAGGAGACCGATGGAACCTTGTGGTGCCCCAGTGGAGTTCTGAGCAGTCCGATGGAGTCCAACAGAGCCCAATGGAGCCCTTGCAGTCCATTCGATTGTTCCTGTCGGGAGTCAGCGCTGGGAGATCTGCGAACGCTTCTTGCGCTCCCAGGACCGTGCTGGACGCCGGTTGGCCTTTCTGGGTTTCCTCGGACCCTGCCGGCGCCCCTGGGAGGTGCACCGTCTCGGGCCAGTCCGAGGGCATTTTGGAGCCGGCCGTCTTGGAGCGGTCCTGGGTTGGGCGTTGCGTAACGGGGGCGGTCATAAATGGGGGGGTGGCGAGGGTGGTCCGAAAAGGTACCCAAACGGTATCTAAACGAGCCCCCTGGGGCTCCGGAGGGGCCCAAAAAGGGGCACGAACGGGGACCGTTTCTGACCCCCCCATGTATGACCCCCCTCCATTAAGCCACGCCCAACTGGGCCGTCGAGGTGGGTGGGGACCGCAAAAGGGGCGTCGCTCGTTCAGAAGACTTCCAGGGACCCCACCAGACAGATGCCCTCCGATGTTGCAAGTCTCATCGTGTCGCTGGCTCGGTGGTGGATTGTGTGCAGATTGGTGCCTCGTCGAGCCATATACCCACGCGAGAAGGCCGAGTTCCGACGTCCTCCAGCAGCAGCGCGGCCGTTGGCACACGAGCCGTTGTCGGAATGTGCAGACGCCATGAGGCACTGCCTCGCCTTCCTGTCGCCCTTCGAGCGCCGCGCGCTGTCTCGGACCCACCACTGTTTGGCTGGAGCCGAGTGTGACGTCCACGCTCACCTGGCTTCTCGCCGGCGCGATTTTGAGGCGAGGGCCGAGGTTCGAAACCCCGACTGGCAGTGCCCACCAAGCCACGATCTATTCTTCTTCTTCGCAGGCAATCTGCTGATATCCTTGTCGAACTTGGCGTACATGGGCTACCTGGGCCAGCGCATCGGCAGCAGCGTGAGCTTCTGTGTGCTCCCACTGGGGATATTTTGGTGCTGGGTCTCGGTGGACACTGTCTGGAGATTGGCTTGTGCACTACGTTGGAGCGTGCGTGCAAGAGTTCTTGCCGAGCTGGCGCCGTGTCAAGTTGAAACCGGCCTTTGATTTGAGCTCAGACCTCCTCACGTAATGAAGAACAACAAGGTCGGTTGTTGTTGTTGCTGCTGCTGTTGCTGTTGTTGTTGTGGCCGTTGTTGTTGTTGTGGCTGTTGTTGTCGTTGTTGTAGTAATTGTTGTTGTGGTCGTCGTTGGTGGTGTTGGTGTTGGTGTTGTTGTCGGTGTGCTTGTTGTTGTTGGTGGTGTGATTGCTGTTGTCGGTGTTGCTGGTATTGTTGCTTGTGTGTTTGTTTTGTTGTTGTCGGTGTTGCTGGTATTGTTGCCTGCGTGTTTGTTTTGTTGTTGTTGGTGTTGCTGTTGTTGTTGTTGTTGTTGTTGTTGTTGTTGTTGTTGTTGCTGTTGCTGTTGTTGTTGTTGTTGTTGTTGTTGTTGTTGTTGTTGTTGTTGTTGTTGTTGTTGTTGTTGTTGTGTTGTTTTGTTATTGTTGTTGTTGTTGCTGCTGTTGTTGCTGCTGCTGTTTTCTGCCTTTTGGGGGCCCTCACTGTGCCCCGGGACCGTCGATTATTCCGGATGCAAGAACCGGTCCCAGGGAGTGGGTCGAGACCTTTGGAGGTCGACGTCATGAACAAGTCGTGACGCCGGGGTCTTGTAAATAGGGATATGTTCGTGTAGCCTCGCAGATAATCTTAACAATGGCCGCGCGTGTCTGAAGACACCCGCCTTGTTACTGTCTCACTCTTTGGGACTCGGGGGGGCGCAGGATAGGAGGAGGCAAAGGAGGAGGTACAGGGAAGCGTTTAGACTCTCTCCGTCCTTCGTGAGCCCAGAGGTGAGAGCGAGGACTCTGGCCTTGTGGTAGATCCTGCGGAACGCAGGTAGGAGCCGTCTGCTCTCCGGACGCCTTCTAGATAGGCATCAAAGGTATCAGAGGGGAAGTTGGCCGAGGAGGAACTGGAGGGGGTGGCTCCTCATTTCCATCGTCCCCCTATTCCTTCCGCTCTTCATCTCCATCCCTCTCGTCTTCCTCCATGCCCTCCTCTTTGTCGTCGTCGTTGTCGTCGTCGTTGTCCGTCGTCCTCCTCGTCCCCCGCCTCCTCCATGCCTTCTCCTGGTAAATATTTTCTCCTTGTCGCACTCCGAGACCCGTTTTTAGGCGTTTCGCGTGAGACTTCCTCACCATTTATGACCCTGAAGCGTAAACATTGGCAACAGCTTTACAGATGGCGGGCGGGCCGTTTTCAAATTGTGGCTCTCGCCTTAGCGCCACGCGCATTCGTGTTCAACATTTGCAAGAGCTTCGCGGATTGAGGGCTGGTGGTTTTCAAAATGTAGTTCTCGCGTTAGCGCCGCGCAAGTTCGTTTTCAAATGTTGCGAGAGCTTCACGGATCGAGGGCGGGTGGTTTTCAAAATGTTGCTCTCGCCTCAGCGCCGCGCACATTACTTGTCAACATCTGCATGAGTTTAACGGATGAAGGGCGGGTGGTTTTCAAGGTGTGGCTCTCGCTTTAGAGCCTCGCACGTTCGTTCTCGACATCTGCACGAGTTTCACGGATTGGGGGCGGGTGGTTTTCAAAATGTGGTTCTCCCCTTCGCGCCGCGCACATTCTTTTTCAATGTTTGCAAGAGTTTCACGGATTGATGGCGGGAGGTTTTCAACATCTGGTTATCGCCTCAGCGCCGCGCATATTCGTTTTCAACAGTTGCAAGAGCTTCAGGGATTGAGGGCGGGTGGTTTTCAAAATGTTGCTCTCGCCTCAGCGCCGCGCACACTACTTGTCAACATCTGCATGAGCTTAACGGATTGAAGGTGGGTGATTCTCAAGGTGTGGCTCTCGCCTTAGCGCCGCGCACATTCTGTTTCAAACCATGTAAGAATTTCACGGATTGAGGGCGGATGGTTTTCAACATGTAGTTCTCGCCTTAGCGCCGCGCACATTCCTTTTCGCATTTTGTATACGGCTCTCGCCTCAGCGCCGCGCACATTCTGTTTTCAACAGTTGCAAAAGTTCCACGGGTTCCCATGATCGGCGTACCAGAAATTATGCTTTGGAAAAGTTCGCGAGTATGAGGGCGAAACGGTTACGGTGATTCGCGGTGTTGAAGTCTCAGGAATGGAACGTCAATTCGCGTTCTGGCATGCTTTGGGATTGTCCAGTCGCAACAGTCAGGTTTACCCGAGGCGTTGGAATGCCGAGAACAATGTTTTGGCATGTTTCAGTGTCTTCAAACGGTTGCCTTCCAACGAGGCAGGTCCCTTTCTGGAAATGAAGCGTTGTAGGGGCCTATGAAGAGGGAGCTTGGGGGGAGGGCTTATTCAAACATCGTTGGCGACTCTTGGTTTAAACTGGTCCTTCTCCTCCTCCTCCTCCTCCTCATCTCCTCCTCCTCTTCCTCCTCCTCCTCCTCTTCCTCCTCCTCCTGGTTTCTGGTTTCTGGTGGCGTGAGAAGTCATAGCCTGTCCTCCTCCTCCTCCTCCTCCTCCTTTCCTCATCCTCCTCTGTCTTCTCCTCTCCCTCCTCCTCCTCCTCCTCCGCCTCCTCTTCCTCTTCCCTATTATCCTTCTCCTCCCCCTTACTCTCCTCCTCCCCCTCTTCCTCCTCCGCCTCCTCCTCCTCCTCCTCCTCTGGCTCCTTCTCCTTTTCCCTCTCATTCTCCTCCCCCATGTTTTTCGGTATTCCTGTTCCTGCTGCTGCGCCCTGTCCTTCCACATCTTCATCCTCCTGCCTTTCCGCCGCCTCCCTCTCCTCTCCTCCTCCTACTCCTCCTCCCTCCCCTCCTCCTCCTCCTCCTCCTCCTCCTCCTCCTCCTCCTCCTCTCCTCCTCCATATGTCTTCTGCTCGTCCTGCCCCCTCCTCATCATCCTGCCCCTCCTCCTGTCCTATCGCCCTCCCCTCCTCCTCCTGGTTCTGGTTTCTGGTGGCGTGAGAAGTCGAGCTGTCCTCCTCCTCCCCTTTCCCATCCTCCTCTGTCTTCTCCTCTCCCTTCTCCTCTCCTCCTCAGCCACTCCTCCTCTTCTCCTCTTCCCTATTATCCTTCTCCTCCCCCTTACTCTCCTCCTCCCCCTCTTCCTCCTCCGCCTCCTCCTCCTCCTCCTCTGGCTCTTCTCCTTTACCCTCTCATTCTCCTCCCCCTGTTTTTCGGTATTCCGTTCTGCTGCTGCGCCTGTCCTTCCACATCTTCATCCTCTGCCTTTCGCGCTCTCTCCTTCCTCGCCTCCCTCCTTCCCTACCTCACCTCCTCTCCTCCTCCTCTTTCCTCCTCCTCCTCCTCCTCCTCCTATCTCCTCCTATGCTTTGCTCGTCCTGCCCCCCTCCTCATCATCCTGCCCCTCCTCCTGTCCCTATCGCTCCCTCTCCTCCTCCTCCTCCTCCTCCTGCTCCTCCTCCTCCTCCTCTGCCTTACCCTCCCCATCTTCCCCCTCATCCCTCCCCAAACTACCGCAACACAGAGGAACAACCCGGCCGGCAGCAACCACAGCAGCATGAGCGACAGCGGCGGCAGACATTTGAAGATCGCTCGCTCGTGCGTGCGCGCCGGTGCTCCAAGGGCACAGTTCCTCCCCTAGGCTTCGGTAGCAAATCATGGGAGCCTTATGTACCCACGCATTTGTGTCTCCAGCATCGACCAGCGTCGAGTAGCGTCTAGGAGTCGATGAAACAGCGCCGACTTCTCGTCGGTCAGCGTCGATCGGCGTCGATCTGGCGTCGATCTAGCGTCGATCTAGCGTCGATTTAGCGTCGATTCGCAAGAGCCGACGAGATGGCATGGGAGGGCTCCCCTGAGTTGCCACCGCACAGTTCCTAGTTCCTACCCCAGGCTCGACTGTCGCAGCCCGGCTCGTGCGGCGTTCCGGGCCCGCTCGGCGACTCTGCCCAGCAGCGCCCGGCCGAGCCAGCGGCTTCGAGCCTGGTGGTCGTTTCAAGCGCCGGGACAAGTATCCCGCAAGCGCACCCGGCCGGCCCGCCTCTGCAGATCGGGCGCGCGTCACCCGCGGTGCGCCCGGGGAGGGTTGCACCTCTTGGGCCGAGTTCATCGGGCCCGCTGCCTTCGATCCGGATGCCGGGCGGTGAAAGGTACACCCCTCGGACGGGGCCAGGACCAGGACGAGGGTCAGCCACGCGCAGAGGGGAGCGGGGGGAGGGGGCAGGGCGTCTTAGAAGCACCCCTGCTTCTTAGAAGGCGCGGGCCTTCTCTATAGATGTAAGGCCGGCGCCTTCTAAGAAGCAGCCTGCTTCTAAGAAGCCCTCCCCCCTCCCCCCACCCCCTTGTGCGCGCCGCCAAGAGGGTAAATCCGTTCCAGAGCCTTCCGGAACGCTCTCAGAGCGCTCCGGGAGGCTCTGGGAATGCCGCGGCGCCCGAGGCATCCTCCAGAGCCGCCGCCTCTTCAGAGGTTCTCGAGTGATCCTCGCCCGAAGGTATCTTTGGCCTGGCTCCGTCTTTCTCCCTCGGCGCAGCCCCGCTCGCGAGCCTCCCTCCTCCTCTCCGCAGGGGGGGCTCCCTCTCGATGTTCCCGCCCCCCGGGGGTCGCCTCTCGGCACCCCGAGAGGGGCCCGCCGAAGAGCACAGCGGGAGGAGATCCCGAGGCGCAGGGGCAAGGCGGGGACGCGTCCTCCTCCTCCACCACCTCCTCGTCCTTCTCGTCCTGCTCCTCCTCCTCTACCTCCTCCTCCTCGTCGTCGTCCTCCTCCTCCTCTTCTTCTTCCTCCTCCTCCTCCTCTTCCTACTCCTCATCATCATCATCATCATGGGGGGCGTCACATGGGGGGGGCAGCGGGGGCTGCCGAAAACTGCCCGTCAGGGCCCCTCCTAAAGGGAGCCTGCAGGGCCCGAGCAGGGCACCACTCTCCACGGGCAGTCGCCCGCCTGCCATTCGATCGGGCCACCATCGGGGGCGCGAAGTTGGCCTCGTCATGCAGCGAGGGGGGTCCTGAGGGAAGCAGGCCCCGGGCCCCGGGGCTTTCCCCCGGGCCTGTGCTTCCTCCCGAGCCGTGCCTTGATGGTCCCGGCGCCCGCGCGGGGCCCCAGGGCCCCGTGAGTTGCGGAGGACTTCCTGGGCCCCTTTTCCCCTGGGACCCCCTTCTTCTCCGCTCGAGCACCGCGGAAGTTCCGAGCACAGTATATGACTACCACCACCCAGATCGAGAGTAATCTACGATGCGATTTGGTGCAGTTTTGCTCTGGCGAGAAGCCCGTTGCCCTGCCCCTAACCCTGCCCCTAACCCTTTCTGCGGTAAGTTACTGTTGCGGGCGGTGGTGGTGTATAGACATTGGCCTCGCAGAAGTCGACCCCTAGACCTCTCCAGGCTCTTGCTCCGACGAGGACTTCTCGAGGCGGGTCCAGCCCGAGCAGCGACGAGCCTCCGCACATCGGCAGACATCGCTTTCACGCATCGCGCACGCATCTTGAGGGCCGAACCTCTGTTTCCTCCAGGGCCCGCTCCTTCTTGTGCCGAGCAGCCACGCTCGGCCACGCGCAGAGAGGGGTCATTATCGGGGGAGGGGGGGGGGGCTGCTTAGAGGCCCCCCTGCTGCTTAGAAGGCGCTTGCCTCGTCTGCAGGTGCGGGGCCGGCGCCCTCTGAGAAGCAGCCTCCGTCTAAGAAGCCTTCCCCTCTCCCCAGACCTCCTGGTGCGCGCCGTCGACACGCTCCGCTCTTCGCGGCGAGCTGCGCGAAGTCGCGGCGCGTCTGGTCGCCCACCCGCCAGATCTTGGCATCGCTCGGACGCGTGCACTCTCTCGGCGAGGGCAATCGATGAGCATATGGGATCATCCTGCGGAACATACACGCACGAAGTCGAGACATACACGAAGCATGGACGTCCGAGCGATGCCAAGAGAACCCCACGAGATAAAAAAAAAGTCGTACGGTGGAGCATCTCATTAATAAGCTTCCTCCTGAAAAGATGGACCAGCGTTCCTTGACCAGCTTGCTGGGACACTGACCCGGTTTCTTGCACACGTTGGTCCCTCCAGCGTGAAGCTCAAAGTTGACCCAGGTCGGTCTGAAGAGGCTTCTAGAAAGCCAGCCCAAGTTCCTTATCACATGATTGTTTTGCTCGTATTTTCGGTTGTGCCTTCTCTGCCGCCGCGTGAGAGGCTCCATCCGCCCCACCTCGCAGGAAGGGAGCGGGACACGCCCTGCTGCCGTGCAGGAGACGCCACCCCCCTCGCAGGGAGGGAGCGGCACGCTCTCTGCCGCCGTGCAGGAGGCCCCGCCCCACCTCGCAGGAAGGGAGCGGGTCCTGGAAGGCAGGGGCCCTCCCCCCCCCTCGTCCAGGGGCCCGGGCACGGAACCCGGGGCCGCCAGCAGCGCTGCTCGGGGCGAGAGGCTGGGCCCGGGGAGAGCCCTGGAGTCTGGGATCCGCTGTCGCCCGGGACCTCGCTTCTGCGCGGCGGCTCGCGCCTCCGCGGCGCCTCTCTCTGAGGACGCCTAGATCCGAAGCGAAGAGCAGCAGGAGCAGCAGCAGCAGCAGCAGCAGCACCGGCCCTCCCCCCCCCCCCTTCAAGATCGGCCCAGACTCTGCGGCGGATGACGGCGATGGCCCCCCCTCGCAGGCCCAGAGGTGGAGGAGGAGGAGGAGGAGGAGGAGGAGGAGGAGGAGGAGGAGGAGGCTTGTTCGTGCCTGCGAGGCCGTTGGTTACATTATGACACTGTGGTTGGTGCTTTGAGGCATGATTCGCCAGTTGGCCGATGCCCCTTGCAGACGAATGCCATGGCGGTGTGGCCGACCATTCTGACACGACGCTGCGGCCGAACATTACGAAGCGGCATCCTGACGTCTCACTGCAACTCAACAGGACGACCTCGCCTCTAATACCCGACAGTGTGACTCAGAACTGCGGCAAGCATCCTACGCACATGCACGACCCCGGAGCCCGGGGATGGCACCCAGACGCCGAATAGCCAGGCGCTGCTTCGACGACGACGACGACGACGACGACGACGACGACGACGACGACGACGACCGACGACGACCGACGACGACCGACGACGACGACGACGACGACGACGACGACGACGACGACGACGACGGACGACGACGACGACGACGACGACGACGACGACGACGACGACGACGACGACGACGACGACGACGACGACCGACGACGACCGACGACGACCGACGACGACCGACGACGACGACGACGACGACGACGACGACCGACGACGACGACGACGACGACGACGACGACGACGACGACGACGACGACGACGACGACAGGTCCGTGCGCAGCCCTTCTGCGGCCGCGGGCCCCTGCCCGCGCTCCGCGCCCTCGCCGAGCGCCTGGCGCCCAGCCGGCGCACGTGGCCTTCGCCGTGCCGCCCGCGGCAGCCGACTGTCGGCTCAGGCGGCGGTGGGCAGGCGGCGCGGGCCTCCTCCTCCTCCTGCCTCCGCCTCCTCCTCCTCCTCCTCCTCGTCCTCCTCCTCCTACTCCTCCTCCTCCTCCTCTTCCTCCCCCTCCTTCTCCTCCTCCTCCCCCGCCTCCTCCTCCTCCCCCTCCTCCTCCTCCTCCCCCTCATCCCCCTCCTCCTCCTCCTCCTCCTCCTCCTGCTCCTCCTCCTCCCCCTCCTCCCCCTCCTCCCCCTCCTCGCCCTCCTCCCCCTCCTCCTTGCGCGATGGA
This sequence comes from Prorocentrum cordatum, assembly GCA_963575745.1. Lineage (NCBI taxonomy): Eukaryota > Dinophyceae > Prorocentrales > Prorocentraceae > Prorocentrum > Prorocentrum cordatum. Next base: position 99,961 of record CAUYUJ010020809.1, on the reverse strand, counting down.
CTCCTCCTCCCTCTGCTTCTGCTCTTTCCGTTTTCCATTCCTCTCACAGCCTCGGGCCGAACGGTCGGTGCTGTCTTGTCTGCCACGGGTCTGCCCCGTTTGACACTGTTACGCAGGGGCGAACGACCCCGTGTTTCGAGCTCGTGTCGGGAGGCCAAGGTGTCTTGCATCTGCGTGTCGGTCAGTCCTTGCATTTTTGCGGGGGTTGGGTAGGGCCTCAACATAAGAGGACGTTTCACGTTGACCTGAAGGTTTGGCATTGTACATCGTGTGGCTTCTACAGTACCGAGCTCCTCTCTAAAGGCTTGAAGCTCCTTGCAGAGGGCTAGGCCTTACCCGAGCTCAGCAGGCAGCGAGGGCTTCGGGTGTCTGTGAATCTGGGATATCACCCCGTGATGGCATCCACTCCACTCCACTCCTTGCGCGATGGACCTGCCGCGTCGCCGCGGCACGGCCAGTCCATCGCGCAAGGTCTGAGAAGCGGCACCCGCTTCGCGAAATGTGTGCTGCATTCCATCTTCGAGTAGAATTCGCCCGCCCAAGTCGAGATCAGCCACGGGATTTGACAGGGCGACCTTTCGCAGAGCGTGGTCGCCCCAATTTCTACCCTCCGCACCAAAGTTACCGCGTGCCTGATTGACGCCTGCGATGAGCTAGCTGGCTGAGTGGAAGCCGGATGCTTCCCCCAAGTCGGTCATCGTCTGGTCAGTCCACGTCGGCGCTGAAGAGATCTCTCGTCGACTTCGCGCTCGTGGGTTTCAGGTGCGCGCAGTTGCCCAAGCCCCCTTCGCGGGCATCGACCAAGGAGGTGGCGGCCAACGTGCACGTCCGACTCGATGGGCGCGGCTTGCCGAGCACGCGAAGCGCCGCAGCAAGATCTTTCGGTCTGCTTGGGCTTCGCAGGCATGCAGGGCCCCCGGCAGGCTCGAATTGGCCAGTGCTTCTGCAGCTGGCAGCTACGGCCACCGCGTCCTCGGCGCCTCCGGCTGCCAGCTGGAACACCTCCGTCGCAGCCCGGCCGCCGTGGCGGGCTTTTTTTGTTTTCAGCTGCGGCGTTTCTAAGATTTCTCTCCTAGCCATCAAGGGGCCCGCCATGAGCTATAGGCATCAGGTGTCCACATGAAATGTGTTGAGTTTTGGCGTAGGCAGCAGTTCGGCAAACCATCCATTCGCGACGGGGTGCATCGCGCGCGGTTCAACGCCAACGTAGTCTGCCCGCGGCCAAGCGGGTGCGCCACATTCGTGGGCCGATGTCGGCTGTCATCACCCAGTACGTTTGCACTGTGGATCATGCCCGACTGGTGCCCTGATATCATGAAGCTCCATGCGGCTTGCGAGTTTTTCTTCTGTATGATTTCGATGAGGTTTCAGAGTTGCTGGCATGGCGACGCGCTGAGTCTCATTCCAGTGGTGGTGGTCTTTGGCTGCGAGCCCACACGGCACCCTTGCAACAGCTCCTACAACGCCATAAGCAGCCGCAGCACGGGAGACGGTTGCCAGAAATATTGGCCACCGTGGCCGCTGGCGGAGGATGGCCACGGCAGTGAAGAGCCGTTGCAGCGACCGCGACGCCAGTGGACCCCGCGTGTTCTAGATACAAACGCTGCCCCGAGGCAGCCCGCCACTGCATCTGGAGGTGCAAATGCAATAGTGGGGGGGGGCGCACGATCGATTACAACATCTTTGCTTTCAGGAACTTCCTCAGCACGAGGTCGACGAGGCCACCTGGCTGAGAGGCCTTACGGTCCCGCGGATGATTAAGAAACCTCCCTCCGAAAAGCTGGCCCAGCGTTTCTTAACCCACTTGCCAGAAAGCTGGCTCAGTTTCTTAAGAAGATTGATAGCCTTGGATCCTAGAAATGAATAACGTGCGTTCCTGTTTGCCCAGCGTTTCCTTAAGAATCTTCTGAACAGCTGGTCCAGCTTTCTTACTTGATAGTTTTCTTGATCATATGTTTCACTGTAGTGGAGAGGTGGCGCACGATCGATTTCATCATCTTTGCGTTGAGGAACTTCCTCAGCACGAGGCCGACGGGGACACCAGGCTGAGAGGCCTTAATCCAGCAGGGCGCACTCAGGTACCGGCTCCCGCCGATCGTGAGCCTCGGTGGGAGAACTGGCTCACGGACAGCATCTTCTCGGGTTGCTTGGGCCCTGGATTCGAGGCGCGGCCCGTTTTACTCTTCGGGGCCCCCAGTGATGGCGAAGACTCCGCTGTCCCGAGGTTCCGTCATGCCGGCGCTGGTTTCGTGCAAGACAGAGGGGAGCAGAACGTGGAGGTCATTCGTGCAGTCTCGGGTATCCTGCCACGCTGCCCACGGCAATCCGCCCCTCGCGCTTAGTTTTTTCGCATTTGATGCGCCTCACGTTGGGCGTCCGATTTCGTTATTTACGTCGCCGGCAGACAGGGGGGGCACGACGGATGGCACAACCATCGTGACAAGCCGCCCTCGGGCGAGAACGTAAACTTTGTCGGGATCCTTGTTGTCATGCAGTCCCTCGTGAAAGGACATGTCGCTGTTCTTTTCATGCACAGGCATTATGATGCCAATGACTTCGTCAAGGGCACATGTATGTCGTGGTCAGTCCGGGGCGCAACCCCATAGCCGACGAGTTGGCTGGGTGGGGGGCTTCCAAACACAGGCTTCCGCTCAGCATTCGCCCCCCCGCCCAGGCCCGGAAACACCGTCTGTTTTTGGATTCGCATACTCGTTTTGAGGCCCGCGCTCGGCGCGTTGACCGTTGGGGAAGACACTGCAACGAGGGTGAGACTTCCAGGTCTTTCGGGGTGGAAGTAAGTCGGGCCTCTCCCTCTGCAGGAGGAAGTCTAAAATGTAGTCAAAATATAATCGGGGGACGATTTTCTTTAGTATTGATGAGAATGTGTTGCACATGTCTGGGCTCTTTCGAATTTTTCGTCCAAAATCCGCCCGCATGGGGACGTGCCCGACCTAAGTGTGGTAGGCGCCGGCGGGGGGTCGGACGGCCTTGGTGGGCCTCGCCCGTGGGCGAGCGCAGTGGTGAAGGAACTTGTCTCCCTCCCTCCCCCTCCATCCTCCTCCTCCTCCCTGCTTCCCTCCTCGCCTCCCTCCTCCTCCTCTCTCCTCCTCCTCCTCCTCTCTCCTCCTCCTCCTCTCCTCCTCCTCCTCCCTCCTCCTCCTCTCCTCCTCCGCCTCCTCTCCTCCTCCTCCTCCTCCTCCCTCCCTCCTCCTCCTCCCTCCTCCTCCTCCCTCCTCCTCCTCCTCCTCCTCCTCCTCCTCCTCCTCCTCCTCCTCCTCCTCCTCCTCCTCCTCCTCCTCCTCCTCCCGCGGCCCCTCCCGCTGTTGTTGTGCCACCGTCTCCCGCCAGCGCTTCCGTGCCCTGTTCCAGCCATGCCCTGGGCGCTTCGGGGCGGCGGCGCCGCCGACGTCGAGGCTCGGCTTCTCTTTCTCTATCAGGAGGGAACAAAAACACACAGACACAATTAATCGTCTATTCCCAGAAAATATGGGGAAATATGGGAAGTGGGGGGGGAAGACAGAAACCAAGAAAATATAGGAAAATATGGGGAATCTTTTTATTTGTGTGTATTTATTTGTGTGTCCCAGGGCCCCTTCAATCTAGCCAGCGCCTGGAGGAGTTCAGACTGTTTCAGGTTAGTCGCTAGTGGCGGTTCCCTTGGAGGATCTCCCGGGGGCGAGGATGCACATTGCCGGGGGGTGGAGCCACCCCTCCCACAAAATGCGCTTGCACCAGGACCTAGGTATTTGGTTCTGCGCGTCTTATGGGATGCATGTGGATAAGATTTGCTGGGTCTCGGCAAAGACTGCCCCCATGTGGTGACCCACACTCGCGCTGAGCACCTGAAGCGCATCGGGTGGGGGAGTTTCCCCAAGGCGTACAGCAAAGCCGAACTCGACCGGAAGGCTTTGGCCCACAATGTGCTTTCCCGAGGCTATTTGGATTTCGCCCTGGGGTTCCTGACTCCTGACCCCTCATATTCCGTAGCAGGTTTCCCACCTCGCCTAATATGCAAACAGCCCACTACCCTTTTCGATTGCACATCACGCCAAGGGGTCACTGTCATGATCAAGGTCATCGGGGATGCCCCAGCCGAGGGATGTAGTAGGATGTCAGGTATGGCGCGAGCGCACTCATCTTGTCCCTCCCTCCCTCCCTCCCCCCCAGTCCTCCCCAGCCATTCGCCAAGGGAGGAGGAGAGCGAGGGGGGAGGAGGAGGAGGAGGAGATCGAGGCGTGAGGAGGAGGAGGAGGAGGAGGAGGAGGAGGAGGAGGAGGAGGAGGAGGAGGAGGAGGAGGAGGAGGAGGAGGAGGAGGAGGAGGAGGAGAAGGAGGAGGAGGAGAAGAGGAGAAGGAGGAGGGAGGACGAGGACGAGGACGAGGACGAGGAGGACGAGGAGGACGAGGACGAGGACGAGGACGAGGACGAGGACGAGGACGAGGACGAGGACGGAGGAGGAGGAGGAGGAGGAGAAAGGCCGTTCGCGGGAACTCTGTCCCCCGCACTCGAGCCCGGCGCGGCGCCCCGCCCGCGCAACCGCCGTCGGCGGCCAGCCGGCCTCGGCGCGCCCCCGTGCGCCAGCGGCGGCGGGCGGCGGGCGCACGGCCCGGAGCAGCCACGCGCACATGATCCTCTTCGTGTGGGCAGCCCCTCCTCCTCCTCCTCCTCCTCCTCCTCCTCCTCCTCCTCCTCCTCCTCCTCCTCCTCCTCCTCTGGAGGAGGTTGCCCTGTGGTCGTGCGGCTCTCCTCCTATTCCTCTTCAGTTCGAGCCCGCATCTCCCTCCGCTGCTGGCTCGCCTCCTTGGTCGCACCAGGCATTTGGAGGCGCTGACGCGGATGTCAGAAATACCCAACACACTTATGCTGTATGTGCGTCGCCCCTCCAGGGGCGACGCGTGCACCGAGAAATGTCATAGTGTATGCGTCGTGGCGGGCGCTAACTGGCCACGCCGCTCGGGGAACGATCTACTACAAGATGGGTATACTATACATCGTCGGGTCGGAAACGCGCCTCCAAGGCGGACATTTGGCGGACATTTAGTATTAGTATGTCTCTGTGCGTCTCATGGGAGATACCGCATCTACAAGGCCCTCAATTAGAGGGCGGCCGCGGTGCACATCGACGAGAGCATCGCGAATTCAAAGGCGCGTGCGACTTGCCCGCTCTACGTGTAGAGAAATACTGACGGCCGCGCCGAGACCGAGCTCGGCACGGACGGCATGGGCACGAGCAGATGCAGCTTGCACAGAGGACGGGATACTGGCATGCAGTTTGCAGCTTTCAGGAGGGAAACAAAAACGCACAGACACAATTAATCGTCGATTGCTCTGAAAATATTGGAAAATATGGGAAGTGGGGGGGGAAGGCAACAACCCAGAAAATATGGAAACATGTGGGGCATCCTTTTATTTGTGTGTATTTACTTGTGCGTCCCAGGGCCCCTGCAAGCTTGCATGCAGCTTGCAGCTTGCACCTCAACGGTATCATGATATTTGTGTTACGACCGCCCTCATGATAGCGTTCACTGCAGGACGCGCCAAATAACAGGATAAGGATATCGAAGAACCGCGCAGCAGGCGGCAGATACGACACTGGAGGCCGTCTGAACAAATGTCCCAGTAGCACGTCAGGTCCAACCCGGCCGAGGAGCAAACGCGCGTTATCATAAAGGTACCTCTCGTGGCCCAGACGGCGTCCCAGACTACAGTGCTATCCACTGCAGTGATGTCCAGCTGGGCTGCGCGGGACTCCAGGACAAGGGCTTCCAGAATTACGACGGCTGCGACGGCCCCTTGGGATGCGGCCACCTGGATTGCGGCCACCACGGATACGAAGACTACAACGGCTACCTGAGCCATGGCCACGGACGCCACGGCCACCTCCAGGGCGCCTACACTCCCGGCGAAGACACGGCGCCCAGCGATTGGGCGGACGACAACCTCGAGGCACCGGCCGAGCCACGAAAGCCACCGCTTGAGCCACGACCGCACTCAGCAGAGTTTCGAGGGCCATCGGTTGAGCTGCGAGGGCCAGCAGCAGGGATACGAACGCCACCAGCAGAGCTACGTTGGCCAGAGTTCGAGGGCAGGTCGCGGAGCTACGATGGCCACCAAGGCCACCGGGAGAGCCTCCACGGCAAGAGGCAGAGTTTCGAGAGCAGCCAGTCCAGCTACCAGGGCCACCCGCAGAGCCTCAGCAGGGGCAACCATCAGAGCGCGAGGGCGAGCGGCAGAGGCTGCGAGGGCCACCGGCGGAGCAGCGAGGGCAAGAAGCGCAGCTGCCCGGACCCCCCCCCCCTTGAAAACTACGAGGGCCACAGGCATGGCCATCGGCCGAGCTGCCAGGGCAGCGCGCCGAGCAGCGGCAGCTCCAGGCAGGGCTTCGAGAGCCACCAGCACGGCCACGCCGGCCAACAGTAGAGCTGCTAGAGCCACCAGTTGAACGACGAGGACCACCACCTTCGAGGCCACCCAGACGAGGCCACAAGAACGACGCCGAGGGCCACTAGCCCAGCTGCGAGAGCCACCAGGAGAGCTACTGTAGAGGACCACCACACGAGCGACAAGGTCAACCACCTGAGCTGCGAGAGCCACCAGAGCAAGACGGAGTACCAGACCTAGTCGCTGTTACGGACCCGATCGTCCTTCCAGACGGATGGGCCAGTGCGAAGGACAAGTCCAGCACGACGCACTACTATCACGGGGTCACGCAGCAGACGCGGCGGTCGCCCCCACATTGACATTGAACACGCGGTACAACCACCAGCCTCCCTGCCACCAGGCTGGACAAGCTATCTGCCAACACGGGCGACGCTACTACCACCACGCAGTCATGAAGATGACGACGTGGAAACCGTCGTACACCAGGCCAGCCGATACCCTTTAGCGTTGCCTCAATAAGCCGCCGCACCACGGAGGCATAGAGGAGGAATGCGCCGACGAGAGCGACGAGGTGGACGACGACAGACACGACGAGTACGATAATAGCGAAGAGCAGAGCGAGGCCCGCATCATGTACGCCGCACTGGAGGGCGTGATTTTCGTTAGGACCATGGTCGGCGACGGAGTGGACATCACTGAGGTCTTCGCCACCGAGGCCATCGCCGAGGCCACATACCCCGCCCTCAACCATCCTGATGACAAGACGGTGCCCGTAGGCATGCAGACTGCAGGCCGCTGCGAGGAGGGGGGGGACATGGTCCGCCAGCCGGGGCCCTCTGGCGCCACTGAGGCACTCCCGACCGTTGACGGCTATTACGAGGAGCGCAAGGCCCGGATACCAGAGGGACAGAGGCCAAGGCCATGTTCATCGGGGGCGGAAAAGAGGGGGGTGATGACTAGGGGGGGGGGGATATCATGGCGGGGGCCATGATATCTCCCCAGGTTTCATGGCGCCTCCTCTTCTTATTTCATTACGTCCCTGGCCCCCCCGCTGGGCCGCGCACATGCCGCCGGTCATGATTTGCACCCCCCCCTCTTGCACACCCCCCTCTTGGCCGCTCCCGAGTTCAGCCGCAGAGCTGCTACGGAGCCAGTTACCCATGCCAGCCAGCGGCGGAGAGAGCGAATACGGCGGTGAGGGCGACATCGCATACAAGCGCGACGGCACCTGGAAGCCAGAGTGTCACTACCTGGCAAGATCTGGCCAGCGACGACTCGGAGGCATCCCTTCAAACAGAGGTCGAGCAGCGCCTCAGCGCGCCAACGGGCAAAATGGGCAAGACCAAGTACGTCAGGGGCAAGAGCAAGGAGTTAACGACAAGGGCAAGCTGGCCACGCCGAGCCGAGGCACGAGAAGGCCGACCTGAACTACTGGCCCAGCGAGCCCACACCGCGCAGATGACGGGAAGCGCGGTCGTCAGCGTCGGTACCGCCGTGGACGCCTTGAGCGGCAACGGCGGCGATGCACATTGAGAGGGGCCCCGTCCCTTTCCCCGTACCTCCTCAGAGCGATGCAGGAGGGACTGGAGGCCTCATTCCCCCGCCTCGCGGAAACAGCCTCGGCCACGGAGACAGCCCCCGACGGCGCGCGTGGCGGCGCGGCGGTGGACGGGGGACCTGCGGAGCCAGGGTGCGGCGGCAGGGGGCGGGGAGAGAGGACGCAGGAAGGGCACTACGAGGTTGGATGCAGGTATCCACATCCAACCCCCGAGATGGCATCCCTACGTGATCGTACGTGCCCCATCCATCCTTCCCCCATGCGTCCCCCTCTTCGTAGAGCCTGTCCATCCTCCCCGGCCATCCGCTCCCCGTCCCCGTCCCCATCATTGTCATTACCACCTAACCGCCTCCCCCCTCCCGCAAATCCCACCCCACCCCCGCGCGCTTGTTAATACATTGCCTTTTCTTGTGTGTGTTCACCTTTTGTTGTGCGTTTGCGACGCACGCTGCTGCATTTGATCGTTTGCGTAGACCTCCCGGATGGAGTCCGAGTAGTTGGGGTCGGACGATCGCGCCGCATCGCCGATGCATCGGCGATGCATCGGCGATGCGGCTCGATGTGGAGCCCGATTTTCTCCACGCCGACGTTGCCGACGCATCGCCGATTCTTCTGACCCCGTCTAGCCGGACCCCATCTAGGAGGCCTCTAGATGTGCAAGGTTCTGTGTGCAATTGGGGTGGTCCAGACCGGGGGAAGGAGTGGAAGGAACATGAGGAGGATGAGAAGGCTAGGCCCTCCCCGCCCCCCAGGCGGGAGTTTCGGCTGGATCCCGCGGGCGGACGTTGCTGAGCGAAGGCGACGACGAGCGAAGGTCACGAATGCAGGTGGCGACGACGATCGACGACGACGACGACGACCGACGACGACGACGACGACGACGACGACGACGACGACGACGACGACGACGACGACGACGGTCGACGACGACGACGACGACGACGACGACGACGACGACGAACGACGCCGAACGGCGGCAGCCCCCCGAGGCGTGCGAGTTCTTGGGCCGAGGCCTGCGAGCGGCCCGCCCTCCGCGAGTAGAGCGGCCCTGCGCGCGCGCTGCAGGAGGCTCCAAAGGCGCGCCGCGCGCGCTCGCAGCGGCCGAGGACGGCGCGCACTGCCCTGGCCTCGGGAGTCGCGTTCGGAGGTGGGTAGACCTCCCACCCTGACACGTCGAGGAGTGAATTGGCCGTTGTCGGTTCGCGAGAGGGCGGTCGTGGCCGTCGCTGTGGCGGGTCCAGGTCCGTCGGTCTCGGTCCCAGGCCGTTTTCACTCGGGGGAGGTTTACGAAAGGGAGGTCTGTCCACCGACGACGCGTTGTTGTGGTGCGGCGCGCGGGGGGGCGGGCCCCGCTGTGGGGGGGGGGCGGTCCAGAAGCGGCCTCGCCCTCTGGAGGGTCGGAGGAGGCGTCGCCGCTGCCTCGGCGGAGGGCGGCGGAGAGTGGGCGGAGGGCGGCGGGAGGAAAGCGAGGCCGCCTCCGCCAGCGGAAGCCGGCGGGATCTCGGCGGAAGGCGGCGGAAGCAGAATTGGACCTCCCAAGAGATGGCAACATTTTTGGGTTCAGGGTTTCCGGAATCGGCCAGGTGTCGACGGATCGCTTTTTCTCTGTATCTGCGGGAGCGGTGGCGGATGGAAGCGCGCAGAGGCTCTCGTCGGGCTGTCCTGAGCCATTCCGGGACCCACTAAGTGAGGCCTTCTTGAGTCCTCTCGGTCTCTCAAGCGGACCTCTCGCAGACGCATGAAGCCGCAACAGCGGGGAGGCCAACAGGCATCCAGCATGTCATGTATCTCTTACGTTTTGGCCTCTTGGGTGTTCGTCAGCGCCGTCTTGGGTCGTGTTGTCGCTCTCTTGGGCCGTCTTGGGGCCACCTCGGGCCATGTTTGGTCCGTCTTGGCGACGTGCGGGCGTGTGGATCTTTGTCGGGCCCTCTTTGGCCGTTTCTCGGGCCGGTTTGGGTCCTCCGGGGGCCCCCCGCTGCGAGCCAGGCCTAGGGGAACAAGAGGTGGCATACGCATAAGAGCTCGGAGGTCCGCGCGCCCTAAGGTCGGTCGGGATGCACGTTGTGTCAGGACAGAACAGGAAAAGGCCGCGCCAAGACGGCGCATCGGCAAATGATTCGGCAGCTCGTCGTGTACACTTGCGGTGGCGTGCAGAAGTATGGAAATGATCAGCTGCGCAGTGCCTCGGAGAGGTCGTTGTCTACTTTGTACCAACGGAGTGCGAGGGAAACCTACGCAGCTCACTAAGAGGAGGCGGAGAGAGGGCGGGGAGGGAGGGAGGGAGGGAGGAAGGGAGAGAGGGAAGGGCACCATGTATTAACGCAATCATGTTCTGTAGTCGTAGGCCATGCGGCAGATCACATCATTTTCGGCTGGGCTGGCGTAGTTGGTTGAGCTTGGCGGGTTCGGGAAGTAACCGGGGCCGGTTGCCACGCTTGCCCTTCCCAGTTTTGCCCGCATCCATTCAGGCCCCAAGAAGGTTTCCGAATTTAGTTGTTTCTGAGCAGCCATATGGTAGTTTCCAGCGAAGACTTACCGTCTGTGTGAACAACGAGATATCGGCGTGATGGCTAAGCAGCACAGTGACGCTATATATATATATATAGATAGATAGATATGTGTGTGGCTGTGTATATGTGTGTGTGCGTGTTGTGCATCCGCATGTGCGAATACCATGTGCGCGTGCCCCGGAGAGAGAGAGAGAGAGACATCAATATGTATACATATATGTAAATATATAGACATGAATATACAGTGAGAGAGGGGTCATGTATGTGTGCGGGTATCCGCGCATGAGCGTCGGTAGCCCTTAGGCCAATTTAGGCTCATGGCCGGATGGTCCAGCTTCCCGCTGACGGTAGCTTGGAGCCCCGCAGCGGCGGCCGGATTTTATGGGGCACGGGCGGCTTGATTGTGACTCTGTTGGCCGTTGGGCGCCTGCTCTGGAGCGCCTCTGAGACGACGAGGGCCGAGTTCAACCCACTCCTTGCACCTCGGCCGTTGTCGAGTGCGGAGTCATTGGGTGACGCATTATCCCCGTCCCCCACGAGCAGCACGGAGTCTGGCGGGGAGTCTTCGAGCAGGGCTCGGGCGCCCTCCTCCAGAGGCAGCGCAGAGGCGAGCGGAGGGTCCGTGAACTCTGCGGCTGCGCCGCCCGCGCCGGCACGGCCACCCACTGCTCATCCGACCACGAGGAAGCTTCCCACACCACAGCCGCCACCCATTTACGCGCCAGCACCTGCTCGTCTTCTTCCCCCTCAGACACCACCCACGTATGCCCCTCCCGAGGAACATCCCACGCTTCAGCCGCCGCCCACTTCCGTCCCCACGCGGATGCCCTCTACGACAGAACCGCCGCATGCTTCTGCGCTCATACGGACTCCCCTTACGCCACAACCTACATTTCTTTTTGGGGACATGTGGACACCTCCTGTGGCCCAACCGACTCCACCACCAACGCAAGCGCCAACATTAAATTGCATCAACACTAATTTCGGAGCGACGGCTCAGTTTTTGCTCGATGGGATGACAGTCGCCGTATCCTGCGAGGACGTTGGGATTGCACTCAACATGTGCGAGCATGCTGCACACTATGACGACTCTGACTTCTCATTCTTGGATATGTGTTGTGCATGTGGGGGTGGTTCGACAGCGAAGGATTTTGTCACATACCAGGATGGCGATGAGTTTTCAATCGTCCTGCTGTCGTCTGCAGCCTCCCTGGCCAATGGCAACGAGGCTTGGCATGTGGATTTCGAATCGCGTAACGGCGACATACTGTTCCGCATGGCAGTGACCCCTTCTTCGGGTGAGGTAGTGACGAATAGCCGAATTGATGGGGTTTGGGGCGATGAGGACAAGGACAACGCCTTTCCATTTGACGGCCCGATTCATATCTAATGGGCTTCGCCTGCTGCTGCCAGCCTCCTTCGGATAAGCTTGATGTGTGGCCTCAGTGCAGTCGGATTGGAAGCGGCTGCGGACCGTCTTGGTGCCAGCTTCGATTGCCTTTGGCTCCCGGGGCACTGCTGGGAGCCCTCGCGAGGGGGCACTCCCGGAGCCTCGAGGGGGCCCGCCCACGGCTCCCGGAGCGTGCCGTGCGGCTTCCCTGGGGGGGCCCGGGGGGAACGCGCGGGCACGCTCTGGGAGGCCCGAGCGAGCCCAGAGAGGCGCTCGGCGACAGGCGGCCCGGAGGAGCAGGTCGACCCTGCCAGATCAAGGGTTCTAGGCCTCCCAGATGGGGTCGGAGTGGATGGGGTCGGAGGATCGCGCCGAATCGCCGATGCATCGCCGATGCGGCTCGATGTGGAGCCCGTGTTTCCCCACGCTGGCGTCGCCGATGCATCGCTGACGTCGCCGATGCATCGCTGGTGCATCGCCGATACATCGGCGATGCATTGGCGATGCATCGCCGATGTATCGCCGATGCGGCGCGACCCTCCGACCCCATCTACTCGGACCCCATCTAGGCGGCCTCTAAGGGTGCCCTTGTTGTCCTGTGTCTTGCGGCCCGTGCCTCCTGCATATTTCTGTGGCCGCGTGGCCCTCGGAAGGGTCTCTGTGTCCTCTCGCGCGTCCTCTCCAGTCAAGGCCGACTGTAGACGGTTCAGGCGGCCTCTCGCCGGAGTGACCTTCGGTGCGGGCGCCAAAGGTCGCTCCGGCGACGCCTGATCTTTGGTGATGTCTCGCTTATGGTCTCGAGGCTAGCGTGTACATGGGTGTGTGTGTGTGTGTTGTTTGTTCGCGGGCGATGTTTCTCCCCCAATCCCCGAGTTTCGCCCGAAAAGTCTGGCCGCTCAGAAGAATGGGAAAACCCTGGGATACACCCCAAGGGGGCTATTCGGACGCACCCCTATCGAGAATGGACACCCCCCCATCGTATATCCCAGGGTTAGGCCCCAAATTTCTGGTCCATTCGGAAACCCCACGAAGCCTGGGATAGGGGTCGACATATCCCCTGTTATTTGTTCACCGGTCTTACTCCTGCCCGGTGCCACGGCGCCAAGCTGCGGCGCCCCCGGCGGCGACAGCTGCAGGTCCGATATCCGATGTCCGATGCCCGACCTCTGGTGCGGGTGCGCCCCTGCGCGCTCCGGTGCGGCCTCCCCGCGGCCCCCGAGGGGTCTCTCCTGACGTGCAGCCGATGCTTCTTCGAGATGCTCAGGGGAAGTCCGGGAATGCGGCCCCGCGGACGCCCAGGGCGTGCAGTAGGAGGCTCTGGGTTTTCGTTTACGCTTCGCGCATCCCCCACCATCTAGGCAGCTTAGAGTCGGCCGTCGGTCCCCGTGCGCCAGGCAATCAGGTTCGCGCGTAGCCCGCCCGATCTCTGACGCTGCTGGCGCGCTCGCCTGCGGCCGCGACGAAAAAGCATCCTCACCAGCCCATCCAGAAACGACGCCCATGCGAGTTGAGGTGATCAGGAAAGTGTAGACGCAAAGAGTGGGGCAGCAGTTACCGTTCGTTTGGGGTCTCCTCGGATGTCTCCTGGAAGCTTTTTGAAGGCCTCTTGAAGCGTCTGGGGGGCATCATGGACGGGCCCAGGGCCATCTTCGAGCGTCTTCGGTGCCTCCGGGATCCTCTTGAGGCTTCTTGGGGATCCTTTGGGAGCCTCTTGGAGGCCTCTTGGAGCCGTCTGGGCGCCTCTTGGGGCCCTGTTGGGGCGCTCTTGGGGGCTTGAGGGGCGCTCTTGGGGCCATCTTGGATGACATCGATCAAAACAGAGGGGAGCTTCAATTAGCGTACCCCTTCGGAGCCCCAATGATCGCATCTTGCGACGCTCTTGGGGCGCTCTTGGAGCGCTCTTGGGCGCTGTTGGGGCCGTCTTGGGGCTCTCTTGGGCCTCTGTTGGGGCCCTCTTGGGCCATCTTGGAGCCATCCTGCGGCCTCCGGAGGCTGTCGAAAGCGAACGGGCAACGATGCAAAGGTCATTGATTTTCCTTGGGGGCCTCATTGGGGGCCTGATTGGAGGTCTCGGAGGCCTCTTGAAGCCGTCTCGGAACGTTCTGGGGGCCTCTTGGAGCATGTTGAGAGTCATCTTGAGGCATCTTGCGCTATCTTGAACCATCTTGGAGGTCATCTTGGGCTTTCTGAGGCCCTCTTGGAGCCGTCTTGGGCCATCTTGAACGCTCCGACCGCTCGCGAACCCCCCCGTCCAGGTCCAGGGGCGGGGGTAGGGGGAGGGGTCAAGACACCCCCTGGATAGCAAGCCGTCTAGCTCACTGCCACCCGCCCTCCCAACGCATGAGTAACACCCGAGCCTCAGCATGTTCAGCGGTCGTTTTTGGATGGGCACCTACTGGGAACCAAAACCGACCAAATGTGCGCGACGCTGGGGCGAGGGGCGCCACGCGTGCCAGGCGCGCCACGCGCGCTAGGCACCCCTGGGGCCTGAGCGTGCCAGGCGCGCCTGGTGCGCCGGATGCGCCACGTGCTCCGCGTGCGCCAGCTGTGCCGCATACTCCAACCGCGCCAGGTGCGCCAAGTTTGGGGCACGCGCAGGGTGTGTCAGGTGCGCCTGCGCACGTGACAGCACACATCGGGAAACATGTCGGCCCCCACCATCCTTGTCGAACAGCAATGCCCATCATTGTGTCTGGTGGGCCTGCGCACAGCAGGCCATACGCCACCAGCCCCGCCGTCCCCGTCAAAAACCACTTGACAGTGATCGCGGCGTGGCAGCGCATGATCCAGATTTAGCCGCGAGGTGCGTTAAGTATTGTTTGTTAGGGATGGTAGCCTTGCGCACAGTAGGCAAGATGCTGACACCCCCGCCGTCCCGGTCAATTTCAATACACAGTGACCGCGGGCCCCACGCACATGGTTCAAGCCTTTGTCCCAGAGTGTACTTTGTGCTGCTTTTTGTCAGGGATGGTGGGGGGGCCGCATCGGGTTGGCCGCGCATGCTCCAAATGTGGAGGCAGAGTGTTTTGCACTGTTAGTTGACAGGGGTTGTGGATGGGGGCCGCATCGGGTTGGCCGCGCATGCTCCAAATGTGGAGGCAGAGTACGGTTTGCATGGGTTGTTGACAGGGATGGTGGAAAGGGGGGCCGCATGGTTCCTGGTTGGCCGCCGGTCGCCTGGGGGAGGGTGTGTGTATATCAGTAGGGAACAGTGATGAGCCCCTCCCCGAAGAGGAAAACGAGGGTGGGAAGAGGAAGCGCCCTAGACCACCTGCGCCCAGAGGGCCGGTCGGACCAGGAAGAGTTCTGAGGCAACGGAAAGAACTACCTCGCCGACTCCCCGGAGTTGTGGGGTCGGCCAGTCGGGGCGACAGGGGGTCGGCCAGTCGGGGAGTCGGCGCCAGTCGGGGGGTCGGGGAGTCGGCCAGTCTGGGAGTCGGCCAGAAGGGGAGTCGCCCAGTCGGGGAGTCGGCGAGTCGTGGAGTCGGCCAGCCCACCCCCTCGGGACATGAAGGAATCATGGCGGGGCCCTTACTGGGCCTCAGGACCGGGTCCTGGGGCACGGGTCGGGACCTCTGGGGGGGGAGGTCATGAAACAATCATGACGTCGGGGGTCTGGGTCAGCAGTCGGGGAGTCGGGGGGCGGGGGGGGCGGCCAGTCGGAGAGTCGGCCAGTAAGGCAGTCGGCCAGTCGGGAAGCCCGCCAGTCGGTCAGTTGGCGAGTCGGGGAGTCAGGGAGTCGGCCAGTTGGCCAGTCGGGAAGTCGAGGAGTAGGGGAATATGGGAGTCGGGGAGTCGACCAGTCGGGGGGTCGAGGAGTCGGAGACTCGACCAGTCGGGGAGTCGGCCAGTCGGGGAGTCGGCCAGTCGGGGAGTCGGCGAGTCGGGGAGTCGGCCAGTCGGGGAGTCGGCCAGCCGGGGGTCGGGGCGTCGGGGAGTTGGAGAGTTGGCCAGTCGGGGAGTCGGCCAGTCGGGGAGTCGGCCGGTCGGAAAGTCGGCCAATCGGGGAGCCGAGTCGGGGAGTCGGGGAGCAAGAGACTCGGAAAGTCGGGGAGTCGGCCAGTCGGGCAGTCGGGGAGTCCAGCATTTGGGGTGTCAGGGGATCGGCCAGTCGAGGAGTCGGAGGGTCAGGGAGTCGACCAGTGGGAGACTCGGCCAGTCGGGGGGTCGGGGAGTCGAGGAGTCGGCCAGTCGGGGAGTCGGGGGGTCGAGGATACAGGGGGGGGAGTCGGGGAGTTATTCCCGGTGCCCCCAACATGTTCTGCATTCTCCAGGGGGCGTTGGAGCATTCTGGCAAGCCTTCGGGGGAGGGTGAGACCTTACGTGGTACAGGGGGGCCTTCGGGAAGCCTTGGGAAGGCATGGGTGCCAACTGTGGACTGTACACAGTGCACAGCGCACAGTGGATGTAGCAGATCACTGAAGCCACGGAAATACAATGCTTGAATATAGTATACAGTGCTGCGTTAGAGCAAGTAGCGAGTATTGTTACAAACGTTGGTGGCAGAAATAGCAGGACTGAGGCAGGACGGTCGAGGAAATTCGACATTGCAGCAGTACTGTCTCCCAGCAGCGCCTTTGCGCAATCTGGGAGAAGGTCAGGGGCCCCCCCCGAAAGTCCCACGGGTGGGGGGTCGAAACTCCCCCCCTATTCCTTTCGAACTCCCCTCCCTTCAAAAGATCGCGGGGGGGTTCAAACCCATCCCCACCCCACCTGAGCGTCGGCGAACGACGACGAGGACGACGACGACGACGACGAGGATCACGACGACGAGGACGTGTCCCGCCCGCCCGCCCTGGCGCCGGCAAGCGGCGACGAGGAGGAGGAGGAGGACGACGGCGACGGGTGAGGACTTCCATGATTGTTCCCTAAGACAGCTCGCCGCCTGGTTACCGCCGCCAGCCCAGCTGACGAGCAGCAATCAGTTGTAGCCCCCCAGGGATTTCCAGGTCCGACCGCTGTGGGCCCTGTCAGTCTGCTCCTCCCCGCTTTGGGTCTCGTTGTCGTCGTCGTTGTCGTCGCAGGGGTCCAAGCTGGTGCCGCATCCCATCCAGTCTGATCACATCCGCATCACCACTATTCGAGCAACTGGCTGCGCCGTGGGTTTTGCCACCCACTGGATGCGTCACACATTCCGCCATCCTTGGGTTATTCGAAAAAGAAAAAACGCCACAAGCGTAAACTTTTTGCGCTCCGCGTGGAGCGTCAAAAGTTTATGTTTATGGTGTGCTTTATTCCTTTAGTGACGCCTCCCATGAGTTGCGCCATTGGTTGCGCGTTTCCTGGGCTGCGGCTTGATTGCCCTTAGGTTTTTCCAGGCACGGGGCTGTGCCGTGGTTGCGAGGTCCAATGGGTCGTGTTCTGGGATGCGCTTCGCACTGCGCCTCGGGTCGCGCCGTTGTTTGTGCTATCCATGTGTTGCGCCATCCAAGGGTTGATATTCGAAGAAGAAAAAGAACGGCACAAACATAAACTTCTGGCGCTCCTCGCGGATTTCTTGGATCCGCGTTGGGCCCCCCCGGCGGCGCCTCTGGCGCCGCCCCGGGCGTGCTCCGCGCACCATCGAGAGGGGTCCGGCGCGGATCCAAGAAGTCCGCCTGGAGCTCGCTACATGTTTATGTGTATGCTGTTTTTCTTCTTGTAGACACATAGCTTGCCTTGGTTTTAATTACAATTTTCGTAATAACTCCAAATTGACAACCGTCTACACCTGGAGTTTCAACTCGCTTTGATTTATGAACACGCAGGCGTTGATCGATTCATATATCCCGCTTCCGTCGCTATACACGTAATTCACTCTCTTACAACACAACTCCATGGATTTCGCCATTGGTTGCTCCATGTGGTGGGTCATGAAGCTGCGGCATCCAGGGGTTGTGCTGCTCATTGCGCCCATAGTGCTACATTGGTTGCGCCGTCGGTAACCGTGCAACACAGGTTGCGCCCTCGGTGACCGGAAATTGAGCTTCCTGCTGGTAGGGTCGCCATAGGCTGCATCTTCGCTGGCTGAAAATTCAAGCGGCACGCGTCCCAAGGATCATACAACGTAGTCAGGACGCGAAGGGTGAAGGGGCTTTGGAGGGAGAGGATGGGGATAAGACAGTCTTCAGGGTAATGCCAGTATCGTTTAACCGACCCCCATCCCCATCCCCATCCCCTTCGAGACCCCCACCAAATTACCCCCCCAGTTGGGGAGACACCCCTCGAAACCCGAAGGAGTCGGCCTATATCCCCATCTAGGGGGGGAAATCGGCCAGTGGGGCCCAGGCCACCCCGCTGGGGATAAGGATCGGATAAACGATGCTCATTATGATGGCATCCGGTAGGGTTGGGCGGGGCTCCGCACGAGGGCAGGGGGCGGGACGAACAAGGGAGGCACGAAACGAAAGGGAGAATCAGCAGCACGCGCTGCCCCAGCTCCTGCACGAGGGAGCGGCGAGAGACAGGACGAGGGCGAGGGGAGCGGGAGAGGGGCCGGGGGGAGTGGGAGAGGGGCCGACGACGAGGAGGACGAGGCAGAGGAGGAGCGGAGGAGGGAAAGCACTGGAGGAGCGCCGAGGGGCCCCAAGAGCAGCTTCCTCCCCGCCGTCACCACCCTCCGCAGTCGGAGAGAGTCGGGGGAGCGCGGGGCGCCGCCGTGCCCCCCCCAAGCTGTGCGGGGACTAGTCCCCCGGAGGGGGGCCCTCCCGGGGCAGAGTCGGGGCTCCCTCCCGCCCTGCGCTCTCGCCCCCTCTGTGCCCGGGCTCGCCTCCGCTGCAGCCCCGGGCATGCTCGGCTGCGGCGGGTCCGCGCGGCGGAGCCGCCGGGTTTCAGAGGAGGGCAAGGCACCCCTACCTCTACGCCTCGCTCGTTTTCTCCTTCTCGGGCCTCCCTGGGAGGCCCTCGTCGCCACCGCCGGGTTCGCCTCGGAATTCTGGTCAGAAGGCACCCTGGGAGAGGTCCAGGGAGTAGCGGTATCGGTACCGTTTGGTATCGCTGCTCGTCGGCCCGAGGGCGCCACGCTTCTCTCCAGCCCGCACGCGCGTCCAGAGCGATCGGGGAGGAGGAGGAGGAGGAGGAGGAGGAGGAGGAGGAGGAGGAGGAGGAGGAGGATTTGAAAAGTCTGGACTGCGTTCGAGGGCCAAGAGGGGCCTTCTGGGGGGCGCGCGTCGGACCGTGTCGGGGTGGGGTCTTGGGCAGTCGTAGGGTCGTGTCCCTGGGGATGGCTCGGGAGCCACATTGTCAGGAGGGGGAAAAACACACAGACACAATTAATCGTCGATTCCCAGAGAATATGGGAAAATATGGGAAGTGAGGGGGAAGACAAAAACCCAGAAAATATGGGAAAATATGGGGGATATGTTTATTTGTGTGTATTTATTTGTGTGTCTCAGTTCCCCTTCACATTGGCCCATCTTTGAGGTGCCTCCAGGGCCGCCGCCAGGTATTCTCCAAGGGGCACTTTTGGACAGTCCAGGACGACTGTATGGGGCCCCGCTCGGGGCCATCTCGTGCTGGAGATGGGGGAGGACGGGGAGAATGCACGACACCTCGATGGATTTCCAGTTTTCGCTTCTCGGGGGGCGCTATGTGAACTACGTCTGGTTCTATTGGGGCTCATGTTGGGGGCTGATGGGTATTCAGTGGTCGAGGTCTCACGGCCATCTAGGAGTTGTGGGCAGACCATCTTGGACGGCATGTGTTTGGGTGGGCACCAGGAGGAGGGTTCGGGGGCGAGGTCCATTGGTCTCCCTGTTAGAGAAGTCCATACGTGGATCACAGCCGTAAGTCTGATAAGCATTGTTTGATCGCGGGTGCAGCACGAGTTTCTCGCTCGACGACCGACGTTCACATTGCTTGATAGCGGTGAGACCAGGCAGTCGGCCAATAAATTCGTCAATCACGATGTCAGTGCGTAAGTCAGTCAGTGAGCCAGCCATTCAGGGCACTTGACGAAACTAAAATTTGGGCTCGCCCACAAACACATGTTTGCAGAAGAAGTTGGTCGCACAGCCTGGTGGCCTCGCAACGGGGCCAGCTTATATTTTTTCAGAATGCCGCCAGCTATATTGATGTTTGGTACAACGGAGTAGTCGTTGTCAGGTTCGCCAAGAGAAGCGACGAACCTATTGAATCGATTGCAGCGGTGGGTCTGAAGGGCTACGACATCAACATGTCGCCGCGTCTGCCGAGGACTCCACGCCGTCGCCTAGATGGTACAAACCATACAGCGACAACTATTAGCATCACCGCGACGTTGACCGGCACGACCAGTACCAGCACTGAAACGCTGAACAGCACAACGCAAAGCAGCAGCATTACTTCGACGTCAACAAGCAAGACCAGCAGCGTATCGCTCACCACGACGCTGAGCAGCACGACGGAGATCAGCACCACGATAATGACATCCACAAGTCAACCTAGCACTCTGTCGAGCACTACTTCAATGATCACCCCGACGGGCACACGCACGACTGGTTCGAGTACCACTGGTTCCAGCATGACGGGCACAAACACGACGGGGAGCAGCAGCACGACATTGAGCAGCACCACGGAAGGCAGCAGCACGACGCTGAGCAGCACGACGCAGAGCAGCAGCACGTCTTTGACATCCACGAGTGCAACGAGCACCACGACGTTGACTAGCACGTCACAGAGCAGCCTTACGGTGAGCAGCAGCACAACTCTGACATCCACGAGTGAGACCAGCAGCGTGTCGCTCACCAGCACGACGGAGAGCAGCAGCACGACATTGAGCAGCACCACGGAAAGCAGCAGCACGACGCTGAGCAGCACGACGCAGAGCAGCAGCACGACTCTGACATCCACGAGTGCGACGAGCACATTGTCGAGCACCATTTCGTTGACCTCCACGACGGGCACAAGCACGACTGGTTCCAGTACCGTGACGTTGACCAGCACGTCACAGAGCAGCCTTACGGCGAGCAGCAGCACAACTCTGACATCCACGAGTGAGACCAGCAGCGTGTCGCTCACCAGTTCGTTGAGCAGCACGACGGGGAGCAGCAGTACGACATTGAGCAGCACCACGGAGAGCAGCAGCACGACATTGAGCAGCACCACGGAAAGCAGCAGCACGACGCTAAGCAGCACGACGCAGAGCAGCAGCACGACTCTGACATCCACGAGTGCGACGAGCACATTGTCGAGCACCATTTCGTTGACCTCCACGACGGGCACAAGCACGACTGGTTCCAGTACCGTGACGTTGACCAGCACGTCACAGAGCAGCCTTACGGCGAGCAGCAGCACAACTCTGACATCCACGAGTGAGACCAGCAGCGTGTCGCTCACCAGTTCGTTGAGCAGCACGACGGAGAGCAGCAGCACGACATTGAGCAGCACCACGGAGAGCAGCAGCACGACGCTAAGCAGCACGACGCAGAGCAGCAGCACGACTCTGACATCCACGAGTGCGACGAGCACACTGTCGAGCACCATTTCGTTGACCTCCACGACGGGCACAAGCACGACTGGTTCCAGTACCGTGACGTTGACCAGCACGTCACAGAGCAGTCTTACGGCGAGCAGCAGCACAACTCTGACATCCACGAGTGAGACCAGCAGCGTGTCGCTCACCAGTCGGTTGAGAAGCACGGACGGAGAGCAGCAGCACGAACATGAGCAGCACGACGTGAGAGCAGCAGCCACGCGACGCTAAGCCGCACGGAACGCAGTAGCAGGCAGCCGACTTGACATCCACGAGTGCGACGAGCACTATTGTCGGAGCACCATTCGTGAGACCTCCCACGACGGGCGCACAGAGCACGACTGGTTCAGTAACCCCCCCATGACGTTTGACCGCACGTCACACAGCAGCTTTACCCGGCGAGCAGCAGCACAACTCTGACATCCACGAGTGAGACCAGCAGCGTGTCGCTCACCAGTTCGTTGAGCAGCACGACGGAGAGCAGCAGCACGACATTGAGCAGCACGACGGAGAGCAGCAGCACGACGCTAAGCAGCACGACGCAGAGCAGCAGCACGACTCTGACATCCACGAGTGCGACGAGCACATTGTCGAGCACCATTTCGTTGACCTCCACGACGGGCACAAGCACGACTGGTTCCAGTACCGTGACGTTGACCAGCACGTCACAGAGCAGCCTTACGGCGAGCAGCAGCACAACTCTGACATCCACGAGTGAGACCAGCAGCGTGTCGCTCACCAGTTCGTTGAGCAGCACGACGGAGAGCAGCAGCACGACATTGAGCAGCACCACGGAGAGCAGCAGCACGACGCTAAGCAGCACGACGCAGAGCAGCAGCACGACTCTGACATCCACGAGTGCGACGAGCACATTGTCGAGCACCATTTCGTTGACCTCCACGACGGGCACAAGCACGACTGGTTCCAGTACCGGGACGTTGACCAGCACGTCACAGAGCAGCCTTACGGCGAGCAGCAGCACAAAGGCTTGGACCCCACGAGTGAGACCAGCAGCGTGTCGCTCACCAGTTCGTTGAGCAGCACGACGGAGAGCAGCAGCACGACATTGAGCAGCACCACGGGGAGCAGCAGCACGACGCTAAGCAGCACGACGCAGAGCAGCAGCACGACTCTGACATCCACGAGTGCGACGAGCACATTGTCGAGCACCATTTCGTTGACCTCCACGACGGGCACAAGCAAGACAGCGTTCCATACCTGTGACGTTCGAACAGCACGTTCACAGAGTCAGCCTGGTTTGTCGTTCAATTGTTATGCTTTTTTGTGTTTTTTGTTTTATGTTTTTTTTTTACGGAGAGCAGCAGCACAAGCTATGACATCCACGAGGTGAGAACCGAGCAAGCGTGTCGCTCACCAGTTCGTTGAGCAGCACGACGGAGAGCAGCAGCACGACATTGAGCAGCACGACGGAGAGCAGCAGCACGACGCTAAGCAGCACGACGCAGAGCAGCAGCACGACTCTGACATCCACGAGTGCGACGAGCACACTGTCGAGCACCATTTCGTTGACCTCCACGACGGGCACAAGCACGACTGGGTTCCAGTACCGTGACGTTGGGACCAGCAGCGTCACAGAGCAGTCTACGGCGAGCAGCAGCACAACTATGACAATCACGAGTGAGACCAGCAGCGTGTTCGCACTCACAGTTCGTGAGCGCACGACGGAGAGCGCAGCACGACATGGCAGCACCACGGAGAGCAGCAGGAGGAGGACCAGCGCACGACGTCAGAGCAGCTGCACGACTCTGACATCCACGAGTGCGACGAGCACATTGTCGAGCACCATTTCGTTGACCTCCACGACGGGCACAAGCACGACTGGTTCCAGTACCGTGACGTTGACCAGCACGTCACAGAGCAGCCTTACGGCGAGCAGCAGCACAACTCTGACATCCACAAGTGAGACCGGCAGCGTGTCGCTCACCAGTTCGCTGAGCAGCACGACGGAGAGCAGCAGCACGACATTGAGCAGCACGACGGAGAGCAGCAGCACGACGCTAAGCAGCACGACGCAGAGCAGCAGCACGACTCTGACATCCACGAGTGCGACGAGCACACTGTCGAGCACCATTTCGTTGACCTCCACGACGGGCACAAAAGCACGAGGGGGCGGTGATTCCAGTACCGTGACGTTGACCGCACGTCACAGAGCAGCTGGCGCGAGCAGCAGCACAACTCTGACATCACGAGTGAGACCAGCAGCGGTCCGCTCACCAGTTCGCTTGAGCAGCAGACGGGAGAGCAAGCAGCACGACAGAGCAGCACGACGGATGAGCAGGCAGCGAAGCTAAGCAGCACGACGCAGAGCACGAAGCACGACTCTGACATCCACGAGCGCGACGAGCACACTGTGCGAAGCACCATTTCGTTGAGCCTCCACGACGGGCACAAGCACGATCGTTGGTTCCATACCGTTGGACGTAGACCAGCAAGTCCACAGAGCAGTCTGGTTTTGCGGCAGGAGCACAAAGCAGCACAAACTCTGACATCCACGAGTGAGACCAGCAGCGTGTCGCTCACCAGTTCGCTGAGCAGCACGACGGAGAGCAGCAGCACGACATTGAGCAGCACCACGGAGAGCAGCAGCACGACGCTAAGCAGCACGACGCAGAGCAGCAGCACGACTCTGACATCCACGAGTGCGACGAGCACACTGTCGAGCACCATTTCGTTGACCTCCACGACGGGCACAAGCACGACTGGTTCCAGTACCGTGACGTTGACCAGCACGTCACAGAGCAGCCTTACGGCGAGCAGCAGCACAACTCTGACATCCACGAGTGAGAGCAGCAGCGTGTCGCTCACCAGTTCGTTGAGCAGCACGACGGAGAGCAGCAGCACGACATTGAGCAGCACGACGGAGAGCAGCAGCACGACGCTAAGCAGCACGACGCAGAGCAGCAGCACGACTCTGACATCCACGAGTGCGACGAGCACATTGTCGAGCACCATTTCGTTGACCTCCACGACGGGCACAAGCACGACTGGTTCCAGTACCGTGACGTTGACCAGCACGTCACAGAGCAGTCTTACGGCGAGCAGCAGCACAACTCTGACATCCACGAGTGAGACCAGCAGCGTGTCGCTCACCAGTTCGTTGAGCAGCACGACGGAGAGCAGCAGCACGACATTGAGCAGCACCACGGAGAGCAGCAGCACGACGCTAAGCAGCACGACGCAGAGCAGCAGCACGACTCTGACATCCACGAGTGCGACGAGCACATTGTCGAGCACCATTTCGTTGACCTCCACGACGGGCACAAGCACGACTGGTTCCAGTACCGGGACGTTGACCAGCACGTCACAGAGCAGCCTTACGGCGAGCAGCAGCACAACTCTGACATCCACGAGTGAGAGCAGCAGCGTGTCGCTCACCAGTTCGTTGAGCAGCACGACGGAGAGCAGCAGCACGACATTGAGCAGCACTACGGAGAGCAGCAGCACGACGCTAAGCAGCACGACGGAGAGCAGCAGCACGACCCTGATTCCTCGCGCTTCGCGGGGTGCACGCCTGGAACATTTGAAGCCTCATGGGGGCGCCTGGGGCCGTCTTGGGGTGTGCTTGCGCCGTCTGGCTCCTTCGGAGGGCGTCCTGGGTGCCTGTCGGAGCCGCCTCGGGGCTGTCTTGGGGGCTCTCTTGGGGTCCTCGTGGGCAGCCTTCGGGGCCTCTTGGACCGTCTTGGGAGCCTCTTTGGCCATCTTGGGTCGCCCTTGAGGGGACAGTTTTGGAGGCTGTCGGGGCCGCCACGGGCCCTCGAGAGTCCCAAAAAGCGAGAACACGAAAACCATTCCAAACGTATAAAACAATGTTTTGTCCTCTGGAGGCGTTCTTGGGGGCCGCCTTGGGGCCTTTCAGGGCCGTCTTGGGGGCCTCTCCGGCCGTCTTAGGGTCTTCTTGGGCTGTCTTGAAGCCATCTTGAGCCGTCTTGACGTCCTCTTGGGTCCCCAGGGTGCCCATGAGGACCAAATCTTTACCTTCCCAACAAGTTTGGGAAGTTTTTGAAACCCAGAGTGGGTACACCACGTTTTGTCGACGCAAATGGAGTGTGACCCCCGGGATGGGGGAAAGGGGGGGGTGCGTAATAATGCAAAGTAGCTGGCAAGTGCGCATCCATGAGGTGTTCTGCAGCAGGCCTTCCGCTCCGCTCCGCGAAGTGCCTCTGGCAGCACGTCGCTTCCGGACGGGGATCCCTCTTGCTCCGCGGGGTGCACGTCCGGAGCACGTGAAGACGGGGCGTCGGGTGGTTTGCCCTCGTCTGCCGCGAAGCTGTGCCGTGTCGTGCTGACCGCCCTGGGGCGCTGCCAGTGCCGCAGGGGGGCGGCCGTGCCCCCCCTTCATCGCCCGGACGAGCGTGCGCATGTCCACGAGGGCAATGGGCATTCACCGCGTGTCAGCAGAAGGCGACGCCACGTTCAAGTTCCGAGGAGCATGGGACCAACGCGCCATTCGTAGACAATTCCGCGGGTTGTCTTGGTGGTTTCGTTGGGCCGTTTGGCGGCTTTCTTGGAGGCCTCCTGGATGCTTCTTGTGCGCTTTTTCGGGGGCCTCTTTGGGACCTCTTGGGGCCTTTCGGGGGCCTCGTGGGCCGTCTTGGGATGCTCTTCCGCCGTCTGGCCCCTTCAGAGGCCGTCTTTGGGGGCTCTCGGGGCCGCCTTGTGGCTCTCTTGGGGTGCTCTTTGGCCGCTGTGGGGGCCTCTTGGAGCCGTCTTGAGGGGCCGTTTTGGGGCCTTTCTGGCAGTCCTGGGGCCAGTTTTGGAGGCTGCTTGGGCCGTCATGGGCCCCCGAGAGTCGAAAAGGGCGAGAACGCTAGACTGCGTTAAAAAACCTCAGGAAGTCAAGGTTTTTGGCCTCTGGAGGCGCTCTTGGAGCCTCTTGGGCAGTCTTGGAGCGCTCTTGCGCCGTCTGGCCTCTCTGGAAGCTGTGTTTGTGGGCCTTTCCTGGCCGCCTTGGGGCTCTTTCGGGGTCCTGTTGGCCCATTTGGGGGGCCTCTTGGACTGTCTGGGAGCTTATTTGGGCCATTTTGAGAACGTCTTCGGCCCATCTTGGGGTCGTTTTGGGGCCATCTTGGAGGCTGCTTGGGCCGTCATGGGCCTCTGAGAGTCGAACAAGGGAGAACGCTAAGATCCGATAAACAAAACCTGAGGACATCAAATATTATACCTTCTGGAGGCGCTCTTGAGTGTGGTCTTGGGGGGTTTGGGGGCCCTTTCTGGGGCCAT
>CAUYUJ010020809.1:60951-68451 GCA_963575745.1 Prorocentrum cordatum | reverse complement strand
TGTAGTAGTAGTGTAAGTAGTAGTAGTAGTAGTCGTAGTCGTAGTGTAGTAAGTAGTAGTAGTTCGTAGTCGGTAGTAGTAGTAGTAGTAGTAGTCGTAGTAGTAGTAGTAGTAGTAGTAGTAGTAGTAGTAGTAAGTATAGTAGTAGTTTTTAGTAGTACTACTAGTAGTAGTAGTAGTAGTAGTAGTAGTAGTAGTAGTAGTAGTAGTAGTAGTAGTAGTAGTAGTAGTGTAGTCGTAAGTCGTAGTCGTTGTAGTCGTAGTAGTCGTATAGTCGTAGTGGTAGTAGTAGTCGTAGTATAGTAGTAGTAGTAGTAGTAGTAGTAAGTAGTAGTAGCAGTAGTAGTAGTAGTAGTAGTAGTAGTAGTAGTAGTAGTAGTAGTAGTAAGGCGTAGTAGTAGTTTAGTAGTAGTATTAGTAGTAAGTAGTACAGTAGTAGCCGGAGCAGTCGTAGGAGTAGTAGTGGTAGTAGTAGTAGTAGTAGTCGTAGTAAGTAGTAGTAGTAGTAGTGGTAGTAGTAGTAGTAGTAGTAGTAGTAGTAGTAGTAGTAAGTAGTGTGTATAGTGGTAGTAGTAGTGTAAGTAGTGGTAGTAGTAGTAGTAGTAGTAGTAGTAGTAGTAGTAGTAGTAGTAGTAGTAGTAGTAGTAGTAGTAGTAGTAGTAGTAGTAGTAGTAGTAGTAGTAGTAGTAGTAGTAGTAGTAGTAGTAGTAGTAGTAGTAGTAGTAGTAGTAGTAGTAGTAGTAGTAGTAGTAGTAGTAGTAGTAGTAGTAGTAGTAGTAGTAGTAGTACTACTACTACTACTAATACTAGTCGTCGTCGATGTAGTCGTAGTAGTAGTCGAATACGATGCCGTTACCAAAGTTTTGACCATTTCGTCGACGGGACCCCCCCCCGTAGAATCCTACAGCATGGCATCCGCCTGTCGCGGAGTAGGTTTCGGGTCCCGCCCACACCGTTTCTCCTGAGTAATTATCAATGTATTACTCCTCACGTTTTTTGACGTGGATTAACTTACTCCGCGTTCTTGCTGAACTTACCCCGCGTTGCGGTTTAGCTGAAGAAAACATATTCCGCGTCCTCCGGAACTTACTCCGCCTGTGATTTACGAGGGTGAGCGGCTTCAGATCTGCATGGGCATATGTCCGTCGTTCAGTTTTGCCCGAGGGCGCGCTGGCCGCAGGTCAGGCCTTGGGATTTGCAAGAATGATCAAAAACTGCAATAACGCCAGAGTAGTAGGTATAGTAGTAGTAGTAGTAGTAGTAGTAGTAGCAGTAGTAGTAGTAGTAGTAGCAGTAGTAGTAGCAGTAGTAGTAGTAGTTGTTGTTGTTGCTGTTGTTGTAGAAGTAGTAGTAGTAGTAGTAGTAGTAGTAGTAGTAGTAGTAGTAGTAGTAGTAGTAGTAGTAGTAGTAGTAGTAGTGGTAGTAGTAGTAGTAGTAGTAGTAGTAGTAGTAGTAGTAGTAGTAGTAGTAGTAGTAGTAGTAGTAGTAGTAGTAGTAGTAGTCGTAGTAGTAGTAGTAGTAGTAGTGGTAGTAGTAGTAGTTAGTAGTAGTAGTAGTAGCAGTAGTCGTAGTAGTTAGAAGAATTTGTAGTAGTAGTCGAGTAGTAGTAGTAGTAGTAGTAGTAGTAGTATAGTAGTAGTAGTAGTAGTAGTAGTAGTAGTAGTGTAGTAGTAGACTGTAGGGGTAGCAGTAGTAGTAGTAGTAGTAGTAGTAGTCGTCGTAGTCGTAGTCGTAGTCGTAGTAGTAGTAGTGGTAGTAGGAGTAGTAGAAATAGTAGTAGTAGTAGCAGCAGCAGTAGTGGCAGTAGTAGTAGTAGTAGTGGTAGTAGTAGTAGTAGTAGTAGTAGTAGTAGTAGTAGTAGTACTCGTAGTAGTATTAGTCGTAGTAGTAGTAGTAGTAGTAGTAGTAGTAGTAGTAGTAGTAGTAGTAGTAGTAGTAGTCGTATTAGTAGTAGTAGTCGTAGTAGTAGTAAGCGGAGTCGTGGTCGTAGTCCTAGTCGTAGTCGTAGTCTTAGTCGTAGCCGCAGCCGTCGTAGTAGCCACAGTATTAGGAGGAGTGGTCGTAGAAGTAGTAGTAGTACTAGTATTAGTAGCAGTAGTAGTCGTAGTCGTAGTAGTAGTGATCGTCCTAGTAGTAGTGGCAGTAGTAGTAGACGTCGTCGGTTTTAAAAATAGTAGTAATAGTATTAGTAGGAGTTGTGGCAGTGGTGGTCGTAGTCGGAGTAGTAGTAGTAGTAGTAGTAGTAGTGGTAGCAGTAGTATCAGCAGTCGTAGTAGTGTAGTAGTAGTAGTAGTAGTAGTAGTTGTAGTCGTCGTCGTCGTCGTTGTCGTCGTCGTCGTCGTATTAGTAGTAGTAGTAGTAGTCGTAGTAGTAGTAGCAGGGGAAGTCGTATGAATGTAGTACTAGTAGTCGTCGTAGTGGTAGTAGTAGTAGTAGTAGTAGTAGTAGTAGTCGTAGTAGCAGCAGCAGTAGTAGTAGTATCAACAGTAGTAGTAGTCGTAGTAGTAGACTTGATAGTAGTGGTCGTAGTCGTCGTCGTAGTAGTAGTAGTAGAAGTAGTAGTAGTAGTAGTAGTAGTAGTAGTAGTAGTAGTAGTAGTTGTAGTAGTAGTAGTAGTAGTAGTAGTAGTTGCAGTAGTAGTAGTAGTAGTAGTAGTAGTAGTAGTAGTAGTAGTAGTAGTAGTAGTAGTAGTAGTAGTGTTCGTAATAGTCGTAGTACTAGTAGTAGTAGTAGTAGTAGTAGTAGTAGTAGTAGTAGTAGTAGTAGTAGTAGTAGTAGTCGTCGTGGTAGTAGTAGTAGTAGTAGTAGTAGTAGTACTAGTAGTAGCCGCAGCATTCGCAGTAGCAGTAGAAGTAGTTGTATTGGTGGTGGTGGTGGTGGTAGTCGAAACACCCGTATGTTACGGTTTTACGAATGAGACGCGCACGCAATGAATCTGCTACGTATATGGAAGCTCAACTTGTTGTACATGATACGTGTATGACATGTACACAAAACTCAAAGGACCATATATGTTCTTTGTATGAGACTTGCCTGGAACGCATGTGGAACGTATATGACAGCTTATACGATATATATATATATATATACAAATATTTGCACACGAACGTATACGACACGTGCACGAATCGCATGCGCACCGTACGCGCAACGAGTACGACACGTAGACGATACACATACGGAGCGTATACAACATGTGTATGGGACATACAGAAGGCATGTGCATCGTATTCGAAACGTTTACGTCATAGGTACGAGACGTGCATGGGACGTACACGAAACGTATAGAAAACCATACCAGACGTATGCCGAATGCCTATTGCACGTGATTCGCACGTATCCGAAACCTACTTGGCACGTGTAGACAACGTATACCATATCTATGCGAGACGTATACGCACCGTCACGAAACATATGCGAGACGTATCAATACTTACCCATCACAGCACACGGCACGATCGCGACACGCCTACGCAACGCATATCCACAGCGTCCAGAACGTATACAAGGCGCACCAAGAACGTATGCAACACGTACCTGCAACGTACGCAGCACGTGTACGACACGTATATAACAAATGAACGGAACGCTTACGAAACGTAATTGAAGCGCCTACACAACGTATACATACAGAAAACGTATACACAGCCCAAACAATACGCACACAGCGCATGCGCAACGAGTTCAACATGTACACACCCCGCATACGACACGCTCACGAACCGCATACAACAAACGTAGATATCACTCACATAATGAACGCACAACATATACACATCGTATGCGCAACGCACGCACGACGTTTCGGAATCTCGGCCAGCACGCACATCACACCGCGTATGGAATTTTAACAAAAAAGGACTCCCACAAGGGGGAACCCGAATTGACATGTTGAGCGTTCCGCCCCAAGATGGCCCGAATAGCCTCCCAGAGGCTCACGAGGCGCCCCCAACAGGCCACACGAGGTCCCGACGAGGCCTCCAGGAGCCCCGAAGTCGCCCCCAAGAGGCCCCCCAGAAGGCACCAAGAGTCTTGCAATAGGCCCCCGAGAGGCGTCCCAACAGATCTGGGTATCAATCCGAAGGCCTCAATACCCATAGCCCGTAGATCGGGCTCGGTGGCGGAGTGGGCCGGAAACCTTTCGATTGTTGTGGCTACCGCAAGAAGTTATTCCTCCACCCTCCTCCCCCAACTCCTCCACCCATGCCCCCGAGACCGCCGACGGCGACGGCCATGAAAGCACCTCAAGACTTGGCGACAACAAATGTGTGTCACATGTGGCAGCCGTCCTCGCCTTCCTCCTCCTCCTCCTCCTCCTCTCCCGCACCACCGTAAGCATCAGCATCACCATCGTCATCGCCATCATCATGTTCGTTGTCGCCATCGCTGTGCTAATCCTCGACAGTATCGTCATCACCATCATCGTCGCCATCGTCACCACCACCCTCGTCATCAGCACCATCATCATCATCATCATCATCATCATCATCATCATCATCATCATCATCATCATCATCAACACCGTTGCCAACATCACCATCGTAATATAAATCGTCACCATGTCCATCATCATTATCATTATTATCATGTCCTTCCTCGTCCTCTCCCTCACTTCTCATCGACCCTCGTCTTCATCCCATGCTCCTCACCTCTTCTTCTTTCTTGCTTCTGACTACCGCAACGAATGACTGCGATGAGTGAGGATGCGCCCTGAACAGAAACTCAATGGCATCCACAACGGCCCCAGAAAAGGGCCAAGAGGGCCCCTAGACGGCCAAGAAAACCCCAACATGGCTTTAGAGTGCCCCGAGATTGCTCCAATGGGTTCCCGAGCCTGCCCCGCCAGAGTCTTAGGCAACCTCAGTATGGCGCGAACGAACTCTATGAGAGACCCTCCTCTTCCCCTCATGCTTTTCCTCTTCATCATCACATTTTCCTCCTGAGTATCCTCCTGTCCTCTCCTCTCCTCTCCTCTTCTCTCCTCTCCTCTCCTCTCCTCTCCTTTCCTCCCCTCCTCCTCCTCCTCCTCCTCCTGCTCCTCTCCTCTCCTTTTCTCCTCCTCCTCCTCCTTCTCCTCCTCCCGTTCTCCTCGTCCTTATTTCGCCGGGGGGCTGAGCGCGCGAGAGAGCGCGTCGGCGGCAGCGACCCCGACGGACGACCGCAGAAGACGGCGTCAAGGACGAGGACGAGGATGACGACGCCCGAAGACAGACGACGACGGCGACGAATGACGACTACGAAAAACGCCCTGCGTCCTCCACCTTCTCTCTCCCCCACTCGTCCTCCCCCTCGCTCCTCATCACTCCACCACCTCTTCATCCCACGCCTGTCTTCCTCCTCTTCATTGTCCTACTCCTCCCCTCCTCCTCCTTCTCCTCCTCCTCCCCATCCAGCTGCTGAGGGTCCTTTTTAGGATCCCTGGCGATTCCCGAGGATTCCTGAGGATTCCTGCAAAATCGTAGGCATTCCAGAGGATCCTGGAGGCCCCTGATGGTTCGTAAGGGTTCGTAAGGGTTCATGGGGATTCCTGAGGATCCTTGAGGGTCCTTGAGGGTCCCTGAAGATTCCGAGGGATCCCTAAGGATTCCTGAGGGTTCCTGTGGGCTCCTGAGGACCCCAACGTGTTCGTGAAGAGTCCTAAGGATCCTGGAGGGTTCGCACAGATTCAGGAGGATTCTGAGGGATAATTGAAGAATTCCAGGGGGATGACGATAAAGGAATACTTAGGGAATAATTCTAATAGGGAATACTTCGAAGATTCCGGGGCGACGAACTCGTAAGGATAGAATTGAAGACCCCAGGGGGTTCCGAGAGATCCTTGCGGGCTCCTGCCATGCAGCTGTTTCGATGATGCCAAGGACCGCCGTAGAAGCTGCCAAGGAGCGTTGTAAAAGCTGTCGAGGAGCGCCGCTCCTCCCCCTCCTCCTCCTCCTCCTCCTCCTCCTCCTCCTCCTCCTCCTCCTCCTCCTCCTCCTCCTCCTCCTCCTCCTCCTCCTCCTCCTCCTCCTCCTCCTCGCTCCTCCTCCTCCCTCCTCCTCCTCCCCCTCCTCCACCTCCTCCTCCTCCTCCTCCTCCTCCTCCTCCTCCTCCTCCTCCTCCTCCTCCTCCTCCTCCTCCTCCTCCTCCTCCTCCCCCTCCCCCTCCTCCTCCTCCGCCTCCTCCTCCTCCTCCTCCTCCTCCTCCTCCTCCTCCTCCTCCTCCTCCTCCTCCTCCTCCTCCTCCTCCTCCTCCTCCTCCCCCTCCCCCTCCCCCTCCTCCTCCTCTCCCTCCTCCTCCTTCTTCTCCTCCTCCTCCTCCTCCTCCTCCTCCTCCTAGAAACTGCCAAGGGGAGCTTTTATACGCTGCCACGGAGAGCATTAGAATCTGCCACCGAGCGCCTGAGAAGCTTCCCTGGAGAGCCATAGAAGCTGCAGAGGAGGGCTGTAAAGTTGCCAAGGAGTGCCTCATAATATGTTAAGGAGCTTCTGGAAAAGGTGCCAGGGAGCCGTCATGGGCCTCTGAGAATCGAAAGGAGCGAGGACGCAACGATCAGTGAACAACGTACGAGATATCAGTGGTTTTGGCCTCTGGAGGCGCTCGTGGGGGTATCCGTGCAATCCCAGTCGTTGGGGCCTTTGGGAACCTTTTGGGTGCATCTTGGAGGCCTCTTAGGGGGGCCTTTCGGGGACGTTTGGGCCGTATTAGGGCGCGGTTCCGCCGTCCAGCCACTCCGGAAGCTGTTTCGATGGCCTTTGTCGGGCCGCCTTGGGGCTCTCTTGGGGTCCTCTTGGGCCGTCTTGGGGGCCTCGGGGACCGTCTTGGGGCCTCTCTTAGGCCCTCTTGGAGCCCAATGCAGCCGTCTCGGGCCCCTCGCGGGGGCCGCTGGGGCGATTCGAGGCCATTTTGTATGCTGCTTGGGCCGTCATGGGCCTTGAGAATCGAAAGAGGCGAGACAGCTGGAATCCGATGTTTCAACTTGCTTAGGCGACCCAACCATACGCAGTTGTGAGCACCGTCTTTGTATCCACCGCACTCGTGAGAAGTGCCTATGGGGCCACGAAGCGTGTGAGGGGTGTGCCGAACTGGGTGCGGTGGGCGCATGCGAACGCAGCCACTGGGGCCTTCGGTGGAGCTCCTTGCGGGGCCACGAAACGTGTGAGGGGTGTGCCGAAATGTGAGCGGTGGGCGCATGCGAACGCAGCCATTGAGCCTTTCGGTGGAGCTTCCCATGGGGCCACCAAGCGTGTGAGGGGTGTGCCGGAATGGGTGCGGTGGGCACATGCGAACTCAGCCATTGGGGCTTTCGGTGGAGTTCCTTATGGGGCCACGAAGCCGAACTGGGCGCGGTGGGCGCATGCGAGCGCAGCCATTGGGGCCTTCGATGGAGCCTCCTATGGGGCCACGAAGCGTGTGAGGGGTGTGCCAAATTGGTTGCGGTGGGCGCATGCGAACCCTGGCATTTGGGCCTTCGGTAGGGCTCCCTGTGGGGCCACGAAACGTGTGAGGGGTGTGGCAAAATGA
>CAUYUJ010020809.1:38451-55951 GCA_963575745.1 Prorocentrum cordatum | reverse complement strand
CGGACGACTTCGGGCGGGCGTTTTTCGAGGCAAGGGGGCTTAAGGCGAAGCGCGCTCGGAGACCTGGCTCCAGGAAGCGGCCGGCCACCGCTCCGCGCACGGCCCTCATATCACGATGGTTTCGGGCACGTGCGGCCGCGCCGGCAGCACATCGCCCGAGCGTGGAGGATGACCAACGTCAGGAGGGGAAGAGGCACACTGACACAATTAATCGTCGACCCTCAGGAAAATATAGGAAAATACGGGAAGTGGGGGGGAAACAAAAACTCAGAAAATATGGGAAAACATGGGGAATCCGGTTATTTGTGTGTATTTATTTGTGTGTCCCAGGGCCCCTTCACAACGCTTCGGCTCTGGGGCCCGGTGGGGCCCCCCTGCGGTGCGTGGCGAACTGTGGGAAGTTCCGCCGTCGATGTGCTGTGCGAGGCCTTCCAGGACTTCGTCAGGGATGATGGCCCCCAGGCGCTTCGAAACCAGTGTCCAGTCTTTAATGAGAGCTTGCTTTTCTCCCTCCCGAAAAAAGCCTCGCGCGCCACCGAGCATGGAGCCCCCTCCTGCGCTGCCGGCGGCGCGCGGCCATTCAACGTCACTGAGTGTGGCAACCGCCTCCTCACGAGTGCAGTGAGACGAGCGCTGGAGCCGATGGTCGCAGGGAGGACCATCGAGGACCAGCGGGGCTTCTTACCGGGCCAGTCCATGCTCGCCAATGTCCTGGACATCGACGACGCCATGGTTCAAGAAGGGGCGCGCGGAGAAGCCGGGGTGGCCTCTTCTACGACTTCGCGGCCGCGTTCTCCTCCATCGAGCACGCGTTCTTCCAGCGTTTTTTCGCGAAGCTGGG
This sequence comes from Prorocentrum cordatum, assembly GCA_963575745.1. Classification (NCBI taxonomy): domain Eukaryota; class Dinophyceae; order Prorocentrales; family Prorocentraceae; genus Prorocentrum; species Prorocentrum cordatum. The sequence goes on along the minus strand of CAUYUJ010020809.1, from coordinate 55,110 downwards.
CTGGGCCCCTTGGCTCCTCCACGCAGTCGCGATCCTCTGCATCTACATCTAACGGCGCTCGGGGGCCGAGGGCCGGAACCTCGACCACAAATGTGGGGACCGGGGCCCGGGCCCGCCTCTGGGAGGCCTGAAATCGCCCCGGGGAGCCCTCAAACGGCAATCCCTGCGGCCCTGGACGGTCTCGAGACACCCCCAAGACGCCGTCCAGGGGTATCTGGCGACGCACGATGCGTTTCAAATTGCCCTGGAGGCCCCCAGGACGCCCCAAGTAGCCTTTAAGATGCCGCCCGAGAGCGGCCCAGTTTCGTGTTTCTGGCGCTAAAGCACCGCCCAAGAGGCTCCCAAAACCACCACAAGACGGCCCAAGAGGGCCCCCAAGAGGGCCCCAAGACGGCCCAAGAGAGCCCCGATACGGCCCCAGAGCCGCCCAAAACGGCGCAAGAGGGTCCCAAGAGGGCCCCAAGAGGGGCCCCGCGAACTGAAAAAATCCGGCTCTCCGTCCCAAGATGCCCCCAAGAGGCCCCAAGATGCCCCCAGGAAGCCCCCAAGAGGCCCCAAGAGGCCCCCAAGAGGCCCCAAGAGGCCCCCAAGAAGCCCCAAAGAGGCTCCAAGAGGCCCCAAGACGGCACCCAAAAGGCTTCAAAACTTTTTCTAGGAGGCGCCCGAAGACATGCCAAGAAGGTCCCATGACGACTTCAAGAAGCAGTCCAGGATGTTCCGAGGAGGCCCCAGGAGGCTCGCTAGAATTTGAGCGCGCGCGAATCGCGCGATGGTTCTAGTGGAAAATGTGCACGCGATCCAGCTGCAGGGGGTTCACTATCCAGGATTCGCGATCAGCCGGAGTATCAGACAAGGCTGTCCCTTGTCACCGTTGCTCTTCGAGGTGGCTACAGATCTGCTCCTACGCCGGGCGCGTCGCTACTCCCGGGCCTGGGCTAACGACTTGGACATGGTGCTGCGGGAGGGCATGGGGACCCTGAACAAGTTGCAGTCGTTTTGCCTTGACTTTGAGGCGGTCTCCGGTCTGGCCCTCATCATCGAGAAACCCGTATTGGTACCCCTGTTTCGTTGCGAGCGCGATGCTCTGCGTGTTCGAGTGGCCACTCTGGCCCTGTGCTGGGATGGCATTCGAATTGCGAGTTCGGCAAAGTACCTCGGCTTCTTCGCCGGCCCCCGGCGCGAGGAGAAGTCGTGGGACGCCCCCTTGGCAAAGTACCTGCACAGGGCGAGGCTCCGGGGGCGGCTGGGTTTGGGCCTCGCCCTGACCCTGCAGGCTTCCCAGACCCCCGACGTAATGATTTTTTCATTACGTCGACCCCCAGAGGTCCCGACCCTTTCCCCATGACCGGCTTTGCATCCTGAGTCGTTTTTTGACGCTCCCGAGGCCCGGTGAGGGCCCCCGGAGGCCGAAAATTAGGAAAAACCTCCCGTCATGATTTTTTCATTATTCGAGGGGGTCTGGGTTCCCAGGACTACATTGCGTCGGTCCTCCTCCTCGTGGGGCAGCCGGAGGAGCTCCCGGCGCGGTGGCCGCGGGCGGAGTGCCGGGCCTGCCAGGCCCTCCTTCCGGGCCCCCGCGGGTGGATGCCACCGAGCCGCTTGATGGATCTGCAGAGCCTGCACATGCGCGGCCCCGGACTCCCTCGAGTGATGAAACAATCACGACGGGAGGTTTTTCCTGATTTTCGGCCTCCGGGGGCCCTCACCGGGCCTCGGGAGCGTCAGAAAGCGACTCAGGATGCAAAGCCGGTCATGGGGAAAAGGGTCGGGACCTCTGGGGGTCGACGTAATGAAAAAATCATTGCGTCGGGGGTCTGGGTCGCCAGCACGACGCAGGCGGCCAAACTGAGGGCGATGACGTTCGAGAGCGCTCGTCACTGAGGTAGTCGTGTGACGGAACGAGTGGTCGCACTACGCGCACGGGTGCCCGACGGGGTATCCGATGCAGTCTCGTTCGGGCACCTGGGCTGGCAGCAACAGTGGGCGCGGCGGAGCTTTCTGGAGAATTTTGACACCGCCGTTGTCGTAGTGCGCCGAAGCAGCACCGTATCGGAAGCAGCGAGGGCCCTGCTCAAGAGGGCTGGGTGGCAAGGCTGGATTGCCCAGCTGCTCCGGGCAATCCCTGTGAAGGCGGGCTTCATCCATATCTAAAGGAGGCTCCAGAGGTGGCCACTGGAGATCTTGCCTGGCCACAGGTGAGTGAACCATGAGGGTCTTTAGTACTCTGGGCAAGGAGGCTGCCCCGAAAGTCGGCGCGTCATTTTTGCGCACCATTTGCAACGGGTGGTGCACACGGCGTAGGTTTCAGACGAATGGTTTCTGCATTTTCGGGAGGGGCCGCTGCAGGGAAAGCGTCGAACATTGTGTTCGTTGCATGGTTGTGCGGCAACTGTGCTGCGTGCGCTTTGCATGGCCACCGCCTCCAGCAGAAGAGGCGTTCGATTTTCTGTTTGCGTGCCGTCCAGCACAGAGTTTGTTTCAGAGGGGTGGAGCTTCTCGGGAACTGCCTGTTTCCCTCTATCTGTTTGTCTTTCCTCCTCCTCCTCCTCCTCCTCCTGTCCGTTCCCCGCCCCCGCCTGGAGGGGGGCCGGGACCTTCCAGGGCCTCAAAGTGGCCCCTTGGGGGCTCTACCCGGGCTCTGATTGGCTCGCAGGCGGGTCGAAAGTCGACACCGCCTTGGCGCTTCCCATCTCCCTGTCGGGGTCGGTGTTGTGCTGATTCGGTGTTGAGTCTTGGCCTGTTCTGCGGACCTCTTGGTGCCTGTTTTGGGCCCCGAGGCCTCGCAGGCCGTCCTGGGGGGCCGGCGGGTTTTTGCACGGAGGCTTACCGGCGGCAGCGTTAATATCGACGCTCGTCGCGCTTGTTCTCCATCCTGCACTCCTAGGAAGCCCAGCGCAGACTCCTCTTACAGCTTATTTCAGTTTCTCATGTGCTTCGCTGATCTGGCAGTGGATCGCCGGCGGACGCCGTCCCGCGATTCTCACACGGCACGTGTGAGCATTCATTATGTCAGTTTGTGTCCCCTCTTGCTCCTCCTCCTTTCCCTCCTCCTCCTCCTCCTCCTCCTCCTCCTCCTCCTCTTCTTCCTCCTGTGTCCTCTGCTTGCCCCTTCGGTCCTCCCAGCCCCCCCGGCTCGAATGATGCGATTTAGGGTGGCTTCGTATCGGCCTGCGTCTTGTCTACTAGTGTGCGTATTATATAGACCGCTGGCCAGGTCATATGGGGTGCCCGCACAACGTTTTTGTCCAGACTCCTCCTGTCCTTCGCGTTCCTTCCCCTCCCCCTCCTCGCTCCCCCTCGTCCTCCGCCCTCCTCTGTTTTCCAGGCGGTGTTGGACCACCTCAGGCATACAACTTTTGAGCACCGCCAGTGGGCCGTCCAGCTTTCCTGACGCAGCGTCGTTCGGTAGCACTGTCCTGTGTCAGCCGACGCATACGGACCAGATGATTCATTAACTGAGCTTGGCTGCGTCGCCCTGCGGTGTGATAAAACATGTGAAACCCATGGACTGCACCCCCATGGTTCATCCCATTGGCCCTGGTGCAACTTTGTACTAGCGCAATCCATGGCGCAACGTATTTCGGATCGACTGTCGTCAGGAGGACTGGCTTGAGATTGTCGTCAGCAGGGCAGGCTGGGAGGCGACGGGGTGGACGCCGGATATAGACAAGGCAAGGGGCGAGGGGCAGTATAGTCACATGGGTTACCATGGACCGAGGAATGGACGGGGGGTGAGGAGGGATGAGCGAATTTGGATGAGAGGGTGGCGGCGTGGGAGGACGCGGGGCCTGGAGGGACCTGGAGTAGGAGGGATGCAGAAAAAGAGAGAGAGAGAGAGAGAGAGACAGAGAGACACACACATACATATACATACATATATATATACATATATACATATATATATATATATATATATAAATATGTATGTATAGAAATGAGATGAACTAGGGGATGAGGGCGAGCAACGCGACGCCGACGACGAGGCCGACGGGCCGAAGGCGAGGAGGAGCAGGCCGTCGGCGCCCACGGGGCCTGGCCGTCAGAACGTCCATCGGGGTCGCGCCCGGTCGGTGCCCGTCGCCGTTTTTGGGCCGACGGCGGGGCCGGAGCGGCAAGCTGTCTTAAGATTCGCAAGTTCGGGCTGTCCGGGGCCTCTCTGGAAGATCAAAAAACGTAAATTGAGTTTTTTTCCCAACCATCCTGTGGTGTTGGGTCCTCGTTTTGAAGAGACGGTGGCCCGCGTCTCCTCTCCTCCTCTCCTCCTCCGCCTCCTCTCCCCTCCTATCATCCTCATCGTCATCATCATCATCATCATCATCATCATCATCGTCATCATCATCATCATTCCCAACCATCCTGTGGTGTTGGGTCTTCGTTTTGAAGAGACAGCGCCCCGCGTTCACTCCTCCCGCTGCCCCCTCCCTCCTGCCATCATCATCATTATCACAATCATCATCATCATCATCATCATCATCCTCATCATCATCATCATCATCACCCCATAGGGAGCTCCAGCGAAGGCCCCAGTGGCTGCGCTCCCATGCGCCCACCGCACCCATGTCGGCACACCCCTCACACGTTTCGTGGCCCCATAGGGAGCTCCAGCGAAGGCCCCAGTGGCCGCGCTCCCATGCGCCCACCGCACCCATTTCGGCACACCTCTCATGCGCTTCGTGGCCCCATAGGGAGCTCCAGCGAAGGCCCCAGTGGCTGCGATCCCATGCGCCCACCGCACCCATTTCGGCACACCCCTCACACGTTTCGTGGCCCCATAGGGAGCTCCACCGAAGGCCCCAGTGGCTGCGCTCCCATGCGCCCACCGCACCCCTCACACGTTTCGCTGGCCCCATAGGGACCAGCTCCAGCGAAGGCCCCAGTGGCTGCGCTCCCATGCGCCCACCGCACCCATTTCGGCACACCCCTCACACGTTTCGTGGCCCCATAGGGAGCTCCAGCGAAGGCCCCAGTGGCTGCGCTCCCATGCGCCCACACCACCCATTTCGGCACACCCCTCACACGTTTCGTGGCCCCATAGGGAGCTCCACCGAAGGCCCCAGTGGCTGCGCTCCCATGCGCCCCCGCACCCATTTCGGCACACCCCTCACACGTTTCGTGGCCCCATAGGGAGCTCCAGCGAAGGCCCCAGTGGCTGCGCTCCCATGCGCCCACCGCGCCCATTTCGGCACACCCCTCACACGCTTCGTGGCCCCATAGGGAGCTCCAGCGAAGGCCCCAGTGGCTGCGCTCCCATGCGCCCACCGCACACATTTCGGCACACCCCTCACACGTTTCGTGGCCCCATAGGGAGCTCCAGCGAAGGCCCCAGTGGCTGCGCTCCCATGCGCCCGCCGCACCCATTTCTGCACACCCCTCACACGCTTCGTGGCCCCATAGGGAGCTCCAGCGAAGGCCCCAGTGGCTGCGCTCCCATGCGCCCACCGCGCCCATTTCGGCACACCCATCAGACGCTTCGTGGTCCCATGGGGAGCTCCAGCGAAGGCCCCAGTGGCTGCGCTCCCATGCGCCCGCCGCACAGATTTCGGCACACCCCTCACACGTTTCGTGGCCCCATAGGGAGCTCCAGGGAAGGCCCCAGTGGCTGCGCTCCCATGCGCCCACCGCGCCCATTTCTGCACACCCCTCACACGTTTCGTGGCCCCATAAGGAGCTCCACCGAAGGCCCCAGTGGCTGCGCTCCCATGCGCCCACCGCGCCCATTGTGCACACCCCTCACACGTTTCGTGGCCCCATAGGGAGCTCCAGCGAAGGCCCCAGTGGCTGCGCTCCCATGCGCCCACCGCACCCATTTCGGCACACCCATCACACGTTTCGTGGTCCCATGGGGAGCTCCAGCGAAGGCCCCAGTGGCTGCGCTCCCATGCGCCCACCGCACCCATTTCGGCACACCCCTCACACGTTTCGTGGCCCCATAGGGAGCTCCAGCGAAGGCCCCAGTGCCCGCGCCCGCATGCGTCAGCCACACCCATTTCGGCACACCCCTCAAACGTTTCGTGGTCCCATAGGGAGCTCCACCGAAGGCCCCAGTGCCCGCGCCCGCATGCGTCAGCCACACCCATTTCGTCAACTCCCTCACACGTTTCGTGGCCCCATAGGGAGCTCCACCGAAGGCCCCAGTGCTGCCGCCCGCATGCGTCCCGCACACCCATCCCCTTCACACGTTTCGTGGCCCTATAGGGAGCCCCACCGAAATTGGTAGTGTCAACTGCGGTATTCACACCTGCACATGGTTGGGTCCTTCGTCAGGCTAATTTTTTTCTTTCTTTTTTATCCTGGAGCCCCTCTCGGGACGCCCCGGGCGCCTGTTGGGGCCTCCGGGGGCTCTGTGGCAGCCTGTGCGGTCCTGGAGGAGGCCTCTGCAGTTCTCCTGGTGGTCCCCCCCCGGGTCTTCTTGACTCTTGGGCCGTCGCGGCCCATCTCGAGAGGCCTAGAATACCCCGAATGTTCTTTAGACCACCCTCCAGGTGAGCCCAGGCCCCACCTGGGTCAAATCTCCAGTTTTGAGTCTTGTGTGGAGCTGGTGTTGTGACGAGCGAACAACTCACACCCATACCCATATGAGGGTCGAAAGGAGGGGAATTGGCTATGGGTATGGGTGCGAGTTCATCCGACAACACGCACCCATAGCCTCCTCCGTCCCCCCTATGGGTATGGGTGCGTGTTGTTCGATCGTCATGTGGGGGGCAATCTGGGTGTGGAAACTAATCTCACACGACCGGTGACGCTTAAAGGGCCCGTGGAGTTCTACGAGTGAGAGTAGCAGTTTGACGAGCACGTCGACGTTGAGCAGCACGACGGGTTCCAGCAGCACGACGTTAAGCAGCACAACGGGAAGCAGCCGCACGACTCAGACTTCTGAAAGTGAGACTGGCACTTTGTCGAGCACCATTTCGATCACGAGCACGACAGCTACCAGCACCACGACGTTGACCAGCACAACCGGTAGCAGCATGACTGAGAGCAGCAGCGCGACTCTGACTTCCACAAGCGAGACCAGCAGCGTATCGCTAACCAGCTCGTTGAGCAGTACGACAGAGACCAGCAGCACGACCCTGACTTCTTCAAGTCAGACCAGCAGTGCGTCGAGCACCTCGTCGTTGAGCAGCACGACGGGGTCCAGCAGCTCGACGTTGAGCAGCACGACGGTCAGCAGCACGACGAAGAGCAGCAGCACAACCCTGACGTCCACGAGTCAAACCATCAGTGCGTCGAGCACCACTTCGCTGAGCAGCACTACTGAGAGCAGCAGCACGACGCTAACTTCCACGAGTGAGACCAGCAGCATGACTAGCACCACTTCGTTGAGCAGCTCGACCGGCACTAGCAGCACGACATTGATCAGCACGACGCAGAGCAGCACCGCATCTTTGAGCAGCACGACGGTTACCAGCACAAGTTCTTTGTTCAGTACGACGGATAGTAGCAGCACGACAGGTAGCAGCAGCACTACTTTGACAAGTACGACGGAGAGCAGCACGACGCAGAGCAGCAGCACGACCCTGACTTCTACGAGCGAGACGAGCAGTGGGTCAAGCACTACGACATTGAGCAGCACGACGGGAAGCAGTACCACGACCTTGACTTCCACGAGTGTGTCCAGCAGTATAACGAGCACCACTTCGTTGAGCACCACGACTGAGACCAGTAGCACGAGTTTGACAAGCACGACGCTGAGCAGCACATCGGATACCAGCACGACGAAAAGCAGCAGCACGACTCTGACTTCTTCAAGTCAGACCAGCAGTGCGTCGAGTACCACTTCATTGAGCAGCACGACTGCTACCAGCACCGCATCTTTGAGCAGCACGACGGAGAGCAGCAGCACAACCCTAACATCGACCAGTGGAACCAGCACCCTGTCTAGCACCACTTCGCTGAGCAGCTCGACCGGCACTAGCAGCACGACGTTGAGCAGCACCACGGAGAGCAGCACCACGACTATGTCTTCCACAAGTCAGACCAGCAGTGCGTCGAGTACCACTTCGTTGAGCAGCACGACTGTCTCCAGCACCACATCCTTGACTAGCACGACGGAGAGCAGCAGCACGATTCTTACTTCTTCAAGTCAGACCAGCAGCGCGTCGAGTACCACTTCGTTGAGCAGCACGACGTTAAGCAGCAGTGCCACGGAGAGCAGCACGACGACTCTCATTTCCTCGAGTGAGACAAGCAGCATGTCGAGCACCACTTCGCTGAGCAGCTTGACAGTTACTAGCAGCACGACGTTGAGCAGCACCACGGAGAGTAGCAGCACGACTCTGACTTCGACGAGTGAGACCAGCAGCGGGTCGAGCACCACGTCCCGTAGCACCACCACCTCTCTGAGCAGCACCACGGACAGCAGCACGACGACTCTCACTTCCTCGAGCGAGACCAGCAGCATGTCAAGCACCACTTCGTTGAGCAGCTTGTCAGCTACTAGCAGCACGACGTTGAGCAGCACGTCTGAGAGCAGCAGTACGACCCTGACTTCGACGAGTGAGACCAGTAGCGGGTCGAGCACCACTTCCTTGAGCAGCGTGACGGAGAGCAGCAGCACCTCAGAGAGCAGCACCATAACCTTGACCTCGACGAGTGACACCAGCAGCATGTCGAGTACGACTTCGCTGAGCAGCTCAACAGTGACTAGCAGCACGTCTGAGAGCAGCAGTACGACTCTGACCTCGACGAGTGCGACCAGCAGTGAGTCAAGCACCACTTCCCGTAGCACCACCACGTCTCTGAGCAGCACGACGGAAAGCAGCAGCACCACCGTGCATACCACAAGTGCGACTTCTACAAGCCAGACCACAAGCGCGTCGAGTACCACTTCGTTGAGCAGCTCGACCGTTACTAGCACTACATCTTTGAGCAGCACGACGGCGAGCAGCAGTACATCGCTGACATCTACAAGCCAGACATCAAGTGCGACGAGTACCACAACGTTGAGCAACACAAGCCTTACTATCACCACCTCATTGAGCAGCACGACAGGGAGCAGCAGTACGACCTTGACGTCCACAAGTCAAACTACCAGTGCATCGAGCACCACGTCGTTGAGCAGCTCGACTGTTACTAGCACCACCTCGTTGAGCAGCACGACGGGGAGCAGCAGCACGACCCTGACTTCTACAAGCGGAACTAGCAGTGGGTCGAGCACAACGTCCCTGAGCACCCTGACCGCTACTAGCAGCACGACGAAGAGCAGCAGCACAACCCATACATCTTCAAGTGAAACTTCCAGTTCGTCGACCACCTCTTCGTTGAGCAGCACGACCGCTACCAGCACCACTACACTAACCAGCACAACAGGCAGCAGCATCACGGAGAGCAGCAGCACGACATTGACATCTACAAGTGAAACCAGCAGTGTCTCGCTCACCAGCACGACTGAAAGCAGCACCGCGACTCTGACTTCCACGAGTGGAACCAGCAGCACTTCGAGCACCACTTCGTTGAGCAGTTCGACCGGAAGCAGCACTACAACATTAAGCAGCACAACGGAAAGCAGCAGTACGACTTTGACCACCACGAGTTGGACTAGCACTTCATCTTTGACCACTACAATAAGCAGCAGCACCAGCACGCTGTCTTCCACGAGTGAGACGAGCAGTGCTACGAGCACGACGTCATTGAGCAGCACGACAGTCACGAGCAGCACAACGGAGAGCAGCACTACCACGTTGACATCCACGAGTAGGACGAGCAGTGTGACGAGCACAACGTCCTTGAGCAGCACGACCGGCACTAGCAGCACGACAGAAAGCAGCAGCACATCGTTGAGCAGCACCACGGGCACCAGCAGTACAGGCACCAGCACCAGTCCCACTTCAACGAGTGATACGAGCAGCGTCACGAGCACGACGTCTTTGAGCAGCACAACTGGCACTAGCAGCACGACGGAGAGCAGCACCACCACGTTGACATCCACGAGTAGGACGAGCAGTTTGACGAGCACTACGTCCTTGAGCAGCACCACCGGCACCAGTAGCACGACCGAAAGCAGTTCCACTACTCTCACCTCCTCGAGCGAAACCAGCAGCGTGTCGACCACGACTTCTTCGAGCAGCACAACGGACACGAGCAGCACGACGGAAAGCAGTACCGCTACTCTGACCTCTACGAGCGTCACCAGCACCGTGTCGACCACGACTTCTTTGAGCACCACGACGGGCACGAGCAGCACGACAGATAGCAGTACCACTACTCTGACCTCTACGAGCGTCACCAGCACCGTGTCGACCACGACTTCTTTGAGCACCACGACGGGCACGAGCAGCACGACGGATAGCAGTACCACGACTTTGACTTCTTCGACTGGGACAAGCAGCTCGACAACAACGACGTCTTTAAGCAGCACGACTGGCACGAGCAGCACGACGTTCAGCACCACCACGTCTCTGAGCAGCACGACGGGCACTAGCACCATGTCAATTTTCAGCACGACGGAGAGCAGCAGCACGTCGATGTCTACCACGAGTGCGACGAGCAGTGTTTCGACAACAACGTCCCTCAGCAGCACCACAGGTACCAGCAGCACGTCATTGAGCACCACGACGGAGAGTAGCAGCTTTACATTGTCCTCCACGAGCGAAACCAGCAGCGTGTCGAGTACCACCTCGTTGAGCAGCACGACAGTGACCAGTAGCACAACAGTAAGCCATACGACTGAAAGCATCTCCTCGACGATGAGCAGCAGTACATCAAGTACTACGTCGGTTAGCACCACGACGGGGACAAGCACCATGTCGGAGAGAAGCACAACAACTCTAACCTCCACGAGTGAAACCAGCAGTGCATCAAGCTCCACTTCACTGAGTAGTAAGACGGGGTCAAGCAGCACGACAAGGAGCAGCACTACGACTTTGACCTCGGCGAGTAGAACGAGTACTGGGTCGAGTACTACATCGTTCAGCAGTACGACGCGGACCAGCAGCACGCTAAGCAGCATGACGGGGACCAGTAGCACAACAGTAAGCCATACGACTGAAAGCATCTCCTCGACGATGAGCAGCAGTACATCAAGTACTACGTCGGTTAGCACCACGACGGGGACAAGCACCATGTCGGAGAGCAGCACAACAACTCTAACCTCCACGAGTGAAACCAGCAGTGCATCAAGCTCCACTTCACTGAGTAGTAAGACGGGGTCAAGCAGCACGACAAGGAGCAGCACTACGACTTTGACCTCGGCGAGTAGAACGAGTACTGGGTCGAGTACTACATCGTTCAGCAGTACGACGCGGACCAGCAGCACGCTAAGCAGCATGACGGGGACCAGCAGTACGTCTAAGAGCAGCAGGACACATAGTAGCAGTACCAGCTCGACTTCTTCGAGCGAGACGAGCAGTGGAACGAGCACCATGTCTTCGACTAGCGGCACAGGGTCTAGCAGCACGTCGGTGACCAGCGCATCTGGCACCACCACCACCACCTTGTCGTCAACGACTGCCACCAGCTCGACGGGAACCACCAGTGCGACCCTTACGCGCACGACGAGGTCCAGCACGACTTTGACCATCACCACGTGGAGTAGTTCAACAACTCTCAGCAGCACGACGGAGTCGAGCAGCACCAGCACGGCCTCGAGCAGTGTGACCGCTTCAAGTGGCAGTTCCACAAGCACCGCTACCTCCGTGAGCGATACAACCCTGTCCAACACCTCAACAGTATCTTCCACAGAGACGCTTTCTTCTACCACGATGTCCAGCACTACCAGCGCGTCCAATACCACGCTCTCGACCACATCGGAGACAACGTCTAGTTCCACATCGCAGACGAGCACCTCCACAACGACCGTGCAAGTTGTCAATACGATCAGTGGAACGATGCAGCTGGGTGCCCTGAACCCTGCAGCCTTCGTAAGCGATGTAGTTGCTGCGACAGCGGTGACGGACAGCATCGCCAGTCTGGTGGGCGTGGCGGCGAGCCAGGTGTCTGTGAGCTTGAGCATCACCAGGAGCATCACCAGCTCCGTGCAGGCCAGCTACAGCATCACGACCTTCGGTGGGCCTGGAACGACCAGCGAGCTCAATTCGGTCATCATATCTGCGCTGACTGCTTCCGACGTCGCGTCAGTCATGCAGGATCTGCTTACTGCCAACCTCCTATCCCTGGGGTTGGATTATGATGTGACGGTGGAGAGCCTCAGTGCGCCATCGGTCGACAGCGTCACGCTCACGATCACGTTGACGACTACGACGTTGACAGCGACGGAGACCTCGATGACTATCACAAGTAGGACGACGACGACGACTAGCACCACATCGAGTACGTTGACCACCTCTACCAGCTCGACCACCAGCACTACATCGACAAGCACCTACACCACTACTTCGACCACCACGTCCACTTCCAGTACGACATCGACGACGACCACAATCGGTGCTGTGTCGAGGGGGGGCCCAGACCCGTCTGTGTGGGATGAGTCGAGCCGCCGATCCAGTCGATCAATCGGTCGGGATCGGTGCCGTCGATCGCTTTCTCGATCGACGCCGTGGCGGTTTCGATCGGCTCGGGCCAGCTCGATCAAGGCCTGACCTTTGGAACATAATGGATCTGGGGAGTGTTCCTGAGGTGCCGTGTCTCTCGTCGTGATCCCCGCAGAGTTGACCCCTTGCAACTCGCTGTTCGTCCACGCTGCAATGCCAGACGACACAACCACTCTGACGTGGTCTTGTGTGCCTGACAGCTCACAACTCTGTGCCAACATCCTCTCCTTGATTCCAGCGGGCGCGGTCGTCACTACACTGCAGGCCTCCAGACCCTGCAAATGTGGTTTGAGCAAAAACGGTCCCCAGATGATCCATCATCGCCGATGCATCAGCTATGCAACGGCGATGTGGTGCGATCTGGAAACCGTTCTTCTCTTCTACTCCGGCCACTTTCAAGATTCCCCCAAGGTCTCGAGTGCTCTTGTCTCTGACGCGGCGGCGTCGGATGTTGGGCTCACGTTCCCGTTGTCTGTAGGGCTGGAGGCGCACGGTCTGAATCAGCACGGAGACCAGTCGTTTGGGTCCACCACCTTCACGTTCGATGTCTTCAGCGGCGACTCGATGTCATTGATCAAGGTACCCAGCATCACGGAGTACACGTTGTTGGATGATTACGTGCGCTTAGGTGCCAATGTCATTTTTTGCGACGGCGCCTTGGTTAGCGACAGCATCGAGATCACCTGGAGCTGGAGGAGAGTGGTGGCTGGTGGCGACGCACTCTGGAACGCGTGGACCAACGGCGCAGGTGTGGGGCGCACGTCTCTCAAGATGCCGGTCACCGAGCTGGGCGCCGTCGCGGACTACGAGGTGACGGCTTCCATCGTCGGGTCCGAGGCCGGGGAGGTCACGTTCTACGTGACCGTGGGCGACATCCCGCCTCCCGATGCCATCCTATCATTCCCAGCAAAGGCATCGAGGAACTGCGACTTCTCGCTCGATGCCTCGGACTCGACCGACCCAGGCGGGTCCGACTTGGCCTTCGCGTGGGCCTGCTCGTCGGACAATTCCTCTGGGCTCGCTGTCTCGGACGCAGCGGCTTCGGCGTGCAGCGCAGCGGTGGCAAACGAAACGGCCTCTTATGTCACTCTGCCAGGCGGCAGCCTGGAAACAGGCGCCTACCTATTCACAGTCACCGTCTCTCGCGCAGACGCCGAGTCGACCGCGCAGGGGACGGTGCTGGTCATGAACTCCAATCAGCCTGTGGTCTCCTTCTCCCAGCTGGCGGCGGAGGTGTCCCCACAGCAGCCGTTGACTTTTTCGGGCGCAATTGTCGAGTCAGTCGGCTGCGTCGCGCCAAGCTGGAAGGCTTGGTGGCTCATAGCGCCCGATGGTACCAGCGCGACCCAGCTGGCGGCGTCAACGGCGACCAGCCTGGTGGAGTTGACGGTGCCTTCGCTGTCCGCCGCATTTGGTAGTTATTACGCATTGCGACTTGTGCTGTCCAACTCAGAGCACACCGGATTTATAGAAGACACCAGCAGCGGAGTCTACGTTGTCGATTCCACCAGCTTCCTGATTGACGAGCCACCATCTGGCGGCTCGTCTGTGGTTTTCCCGAGCATTGGCAATGCCACGCTGACGAGCTTCACGTTCTCCTCAGTTAATTGGTTGGACGACGACCTGCCTCTGCTCCACAAGTTCTCCAGGTGCCTCGGAGCCATTGGCGACGGCTGCGACTCCTGGACGACTGTCAGTGCCTACTCGCAGAGCCAGACCATGCAAAACGTCCTGCTCTCCACGCCCGGGACAGTGACGATCAAGGCCGAGGCTAAGGACACACTCGGTTCTGTCAGCGCGGCTGTCACGGAGGTGGAGGTCATTGAGTTGACCGAAGATGTCAGCGACAGCACTCTTCTTGCCGTGGTGTCCTCGGTCTCCAGCTTTGGCGACACCTTCACCACTCTGGCCGCCGTGTCGGCGGTGGCGGACAGTTCCCGCGGTGGGAACCAGGAGTTCACCAGCAGCCTGCTGGACACCATGCTGGACAGTGGCGCCCTCGCCGACCCAAGCCGCGAAGGCATCGACGCCAGCACGAACACCCTCGTCAGCGTCGTCGCGTCGGGCGCCACGGTGCGGCCATCGCTCTCGAACGTCCACTCGAACGACACTGCAGAGGAGGTCGTCATGGACGTGCAGGTCGCGGCGAAGGCCGCGGCCAGGAGGGAAGGGGGGGGGGATGGAGGAGGCAGGAGGTCACCGCCCACCAGACCACCCCAACCTGACCCGGAGGCCTCAGTCTGCCCTCCGTTTCCGGTGGGGGGGGGGGGGTCGGGGAGCATTGAAGAAGCACACGTGTGGAACCCGTACCCCCCCCCCAACCCGAAATTCGGGTCTTCGTGTTGGCTGTGGGTGGCCTGGTCTGGTAGGTGGTCAGGAGGATATTGGGCGTGTCTCTTCCTTCTCCTTCTCCGCGGATGTTCATGCTCCGCTGGTGCTCTGCCATCGTGCGGGCCAGACTTGATCCGTGGCGATCGCTCCGGGGCCGTCCCACGGCTTCCTGCGGCTGTGGAAAACGTGGAGCAGCAGCAGCCAGCTGGGGCGCCTGGTCGCCCTTCCGCCCCCCTCTCGCTCACCCTTCATGTCCCTCTCCCCCTCCCCTCCGCCTGCTCCCTCTCTCCCTCCTCCCCCTACCCCCCTCCCACCCCCTTGGTGCACAATCGATAGGAATACTTCTCCTCCTTCTCCTCTCTCTCCCTTGATACGCCCTCGCTCCCTGAGTAACGGTTGCGATTGGGGTCCACATTGCATTTTGCTTGCCAGCGTGGACAACACATTATAGGTTCTGACAGGCAACTGCTCCCCATCTCCTATGTAAGGGTTTCTTGTCATTCGTGTGGAGCCCCTTCCTCGCTCCTTCGCTCCTTCCTCCGTCCCGCTTCCATTTGCTTTCAATTAGACCAGAGAAAAGCCCCAATCGGTGGCTGGTCTTCGCTGAGGAGATCGACTGGGAACCCAGGGGCCCGGGAACCCAGAACCCACCGAAATCAGCCCAGAACCAATAAGAGGGGACCCGGGAACCCAGAAACGGGAACCCGGGAACCCAGCCTGCTACCAAAATCGGCGGGAAATTTTCGCCAAATCTGCCAACTTTCGCTAGGACCCCTTCCTTGCAAGCATTGATTGGGGAATCACCAGCTTCTCGATCGAGGCTTCCTCACGACATGCCCTCAAAGCAGATGAGCCCCCCAGCCACGAAACGAACAAACCGCCAGAGACATCCCCAGCCACGAAACGAACAAACCGCCGGAAACATCCCGCTTCCATTCGCTTTCCATAAGCAGGCAGGTGAGGATGTCTCGAACGAGGCAGCTGCTTCAGCGCCCCAGGAGGGAAGCCACCAGGGAGTGTTGCCCGCGCCCGTTCGCGGCCGCACAGTGGGGATGTCTCTGGCGGTTCGTTCGTTTCGTGGCCTGGGGGCTCATCTTCTTTCAGGGCATGTCGTGAGGATGCCTCGGTCGGCAGGGAACGGGCGCGGGCGACACGCCCTGGCGGTCTCCCTCTTGGGGTGCTGAAGCAGCTGCCTCGCTCGAGACATCCTCACCTGCCTGCTCATTCCCCAATCAGTGCTTGCACTGAAGGGGTCCTAGCGGAAGTTGAGAGATTCGGCGGAAGTTTCCCGCCGATTTGGGTAGCAGGCTGGGTTTCCGGGTTCCTGTTTCGGGTTCCCTGTTATTGGTTCCGGGCCGTTTCGGTGGGTTTTGGGTTCCCGGGCTCCCGGGTTCCCGGTCGATCTCCTCAGCGAAAACCATCCACCGTTTGGGGTTTTTCTCTGGTGTAATGATATATCATCCCAGAGGGGGAGCCGCCAGGTCCTTGCAGGGGGAGCGGGCCTCAACGTGCGATGCGCATGTGGTGGGGATCTCCGCGCCGAGCAAGTGTGTGTGTGTGTGTGTGTGTGTGTGCGTGGACGCGCAAGCCGTGTGGTGGAAGCTGCGTGCTGCAAGCTGCGCGGTGCAGAGGCCAGGCGGTGCACGCTGTGCGCTGCAGAAGCTGTGTGCCGGGCCGTGCCGGGCTGCCACGGCGCGCCGCGCCCGCGCCCCATAGGCTGCCGGGCGGCTTGCGGCCTGCGTGCCCGCGCCGCACCGTGCGAGGAGCGCACCCGTGCTCCAGCCCCAGACCCCCTCGAGTAATGAAAAAATCATGACGGGAGGTTTTTCCTAATTTTCGG
>CAUYUJ010020809.1:23451-35951 GCA_963575745.1 Prorocentrum cordatum | reverse complement strand
AAGCGCACCCGGCCGCCAATCGCGCTTTCCCTGCTCGCGAGGCCGGAGGCTGCGCTTGGCCAGGCGAAGCGGACCCTCGTCTCCGCCCCGCGCACGCAGGTGGCGGCGTGCGCGCGGGCCGCGGAGAGCAGCCGGGCGAGCCAGGACTCCCGAGTGGTTCCCAGGGGCCCACGTTCTGTGGAGTTGAGTCCTGGACGCGAGACTCTCGACAAAAGCTCCACGTTGGCCGGGGCCCCTTTGACGACAGCGACGAGAGTCTTCTTCATCACCTGCTGGGGGGCGCATCGCGGCGCTGCGGCGCGCAGCCCACCCTGCGCTCTACCCCGGGGTGCGCGGCCGCTCGGCGACGATGGGCTTGGCCATCCAGGCTTCGCCCCACACGGTGGACCCCGCATGTGCGTCCACCGCCAGGCCCGTGGTCAACCTCGCGCGCGCCGCGTGGGACATCTGGGCGCGGCGCGACTGGCTCACGAAGCTCCTTTGCGATGCGGATGCGGCGTTCACCATCTGCGACCACGGCGAGACTTGGCTGCTGGTCAAGGGCCCCGTCGGGGCGGCTGTTGCTTCTGCCAGGCGCATAAAATGGCATGTCGTTAGCAGTGCGTTCGCTTTCCGCACCGACGACGGCATCACCATCAACATGACCGAGACGTGCCCCTAGACGGTCGCCGTCCTGGCGCGGCGCTCGCTAGAGAGGTGGTTGTTGCGCGGCGCCATGGACCGCCACGACTACCTCCGCGACCTGCCGCACGAGCCGTACCTGGAGCCGTTGCGCGCTCTGACCACGCGCCCCCCGAGTGCCCACTGGAGTAGGCGATCGTCGGGAACGGCATCTGGGACGCTGCTCGTTGGCACGCTGCAGGGTCGCAGGCCTCTGCATGCTGCCCGTGCTGCGGCGGAACAGACGGCACCCTGCAGCATGCATCCTGGGGTGACTACCCCGTCACCCGGCTGTGGCGACGTGACTGCGACATGGCTGACAGGGTGGAGGCAGCTGGACGGGCGCATCCTGAATGGTGCCTGTGGCGTCACGCTCTCGTGCCCGACCCTCGGCCCTTCCCCCCCCCCCCAGCTTTTGAATTTTCGATGCACTGGCAGCTTCGGCCGCGCGGAGGGCTCCTGGAGGGAGATGTATTCGGCGACGGCTCGGTTTCATCGATCGTGCCAGGGGATCCCGTGGTTGGCAGCGCTGGTTGGGGAGTGGTGCAGATCGACCCTCTCGGCACCGTGCTCTGTTCCATGTACGGCCCAATGACAGGCCGGATGCAGGAGTCAGAGATCGCCGAAGGATGAGCTCAGCTAGCCTGTCTCTGGCATCGCGGTACTGGTGACATCACGTTTTTCTCTGATTGCCTGTGGGTCGTGACGTCCTTCGCCAAAGGCAGGACAGAGATCACCCACTCGGGCTGCGCGGTGGCCGATTTGTGGACGATGATCAGGGGCGCCCTTGACGACTTCGAGTTTGGGTGTCAGGTTCGCAAAGTCAAACGACACGCCAGAGTCTCTTCGACGGTGCTCGATATTTTCACTTTGGCAATCGGCAGGTCGACACCGCGGCCAAAGCAGGTGCAACCCTCGACCCCAGAAGTCTCGAGGCCGAGCGGGGGTTCATCGGTGTTCACCAACTTGTACAGTATCGTTGGCGAGTACGTATCGTCGGCGAGTCCTCCACGCCTGGCCCTTTCCTCGGCAGGAGAGCAATCGCGTCCTGGAGGCGAGGGAGGGCTCTTCTGCACCTGGGCGCAATGCCCTGTGCGACGGCCGCCGCGACCTTGTAAAGTTGCACGGGCGGTACCGTTGCATGCGGTGCATGCGCAGCGGCCTTGTCCCATCCAGCCTTTTTGCCAAGTGCGAGGGCGTGGGTAGACGGCGCAGGCTGTGGACTATGCGCCATTATGTGTTCTGCAGTGCTTGTGGCAGCTATTCTCGTGGGAACGCAGTTTCCTTAGCGAAGTCTTGCTCTGGAGGCGTCACGCGAGGCTCGGCCAAGCCTTTCCGGTTTATGGGAGTCGCGAGACCCTCAGACTGCCCAGTCGCTCGCGGACGATCGGCCGGAGCCGCCAGGTGCGCTCGCATTTGACTCTCGCTTCGGGGACGTGTTGGGCTCTTCCGGCGAAGGCCAGGGGGACGACAGCGGCGGTCCCGAAATGAACGTCTATGCGGTCGGCTCCAGCCGTCTCCGCTGCCTCCTCGCCCCCTCGCCTCCTGTCCTCCAGACCCTCCGGGTCCACCCCAGTCCTCCTCCCGACGCACCTCTCGGCGAAGGGATACATTCATTCAGTACAAATGCGGCCTCAAGGTAGTAGGCCGCGCAAGCCGAGCACAGCACAGCAAGGCATTGCCCGCCAGGCAAAAATCTTCTTCATCACCTACAGCATGGGCCTGTAAATCTAAAGCTGGGAAGGAAAAGCGGCTGCAGCAGAGGCCAAGGCAGACCAACATGAGGCGTCCCGGCCCAGGCGTTGGGTCGCGTCTCGTTGGTTGTCCCGATGGACGTTTCGATGCTTGCCCCGATAGTTGTCCCAAGACGTCCCGATGGCTGTCCGGATGGTCGTGCAGACGGTTTTCCCGATGGTTGTCCTGATGGATGTCCCGATGGTTGTCCCAACGTCTGTTTTGCTGGTTGTCCCAGAATGGCTGTCCCAATGGTTGTCCCGATGGTTGTCCCGATGGATGCCACGATGGCGGTCCCGATGGTTGGCCCGAGGGTTGCACCGATGGACGTTCGATGTTTGTTCCGACGGTTGCCCCGCTGATTGTCCCGATGGTTGTCCCGATGGCGGTCCCGATGGTTCCCCAGACGCTTGTCTCGACGGTTGTCCCAGTTGTTGTATCGATGTGTTTTTCGATGGTTGTTGCCCCGATGTTCGTCCCGATGGTTGCCCCGACTGGTGCCCCGATTCTTGTCCCAATGGTTGTCCCGATGTTTGTCCCGACGGTTGTCCCGATCGTTTTGTTGATGGTTGGCTCGGCGGTTGTCCCGATGGGCGTCTCGACGCTTGTCCCGATGGATGTCCCGATGCCTGTTCCGATGGGTGTGTCGACGGCTGTTCCGATGGTTCTTCCGATGGTTCTCCCGAGGTTTGCCCTGATGGCTGGCCTGATGGTGGATCCGATGGCGTTGCCGATCCTTGTCCCCATGGGTACCTTTATGGTTATCACGATGGTTGTGCCGACGCCTGTCCCGTTGGTTGTCCAGATGGTTGTGCCGATGCCTGTCCCGATGATTGTCCCGAACGAAGTTCTTCTGATGGTCGTCCCCGCCGTTGTCCTGATGGAAGTGTCTGCCCCGATTGCTGTTCCGATGGTCGTCCCGGCGCTTGTCCCGATAGTTGCCCCGACGCTTGTCCCGATGGTTGTCCCGATGGTGGTCCAGATGGTTCTGCCGACTGTTGTCTCGATGGTAATCCCGACGGTTGTCCCAATGGTTGCGTCGCCGATGGTTGTCCCATGAACCGACGATTGTTCCATGGGCCGACGACCCCGTATAAGCACCAGAAGCCACATACGCCGTATAACCCGCATAAGCCCTACAAACCCCAAGGGCTTGTAAGTTCTATAGGGCTCAGCGGGCTCAGCGATTGGACATGATTGGACATGATTGGCAACGCGCCGTAGATAAGCACAATGTTGCTGTTCTGGTGCGTGTCCCCTCGCGACTTTGATTGTGAGTTCTTCGCAAAGCGCAGATGATGTCGATCCAGCCCCGACTTCCTTCTCACCCAAATGATTGTCTATGAAGTTTCGGAGGTGCATTGTAAGGTTCCACAGCCGGGATGTGGTTTCGTTTTGTGTGTGACGTACACGCGGGCGAGGAGACGCGAAGCTGCGCAATTTGGCGAGGCGAAGCTGCGCGAGTTAGGGCCAAGTCTTGCTCAAATGAGCCGCCCCCCGCCGGCCGTTGCCGTTGCTGGGGTCGTCCCGATGGTTGTCCCGCAGGTTGTTCCGATCATTGCCTTCATGGTCGTCCCGTCCCGATGGTTGTCCTGATGGACGTCCAGATGGTCGTCCCGATGATCGTCTCGTTGGTGGTTGTTCCGATGGTTATCCCGATGGAGGCGGTTGTCCCGATGGATGCCCCGATGTTTGTTGTCCCGATGCATGGTTGTCCCGATAGATGATCGTCCCGATGGTTTTGTTCCGTTGGTTGCCCCGATGGTGTTCCCATTGTTTTCCCCCACGTTTATAGATAGAGGGATCCTGAAATCGAGCGATACGTTGGTTATGGTATCCATAGACCATATTACGGAAGTCTCGCGAGATCGATGGATCGACGATGTATTGATATACGGATTTTGTGAGACTCGTCCACTGATTCGTAATGGGGTCGGTGGATACCTTGTGGGAAGTAAACCGTGCGATCGGCCAGTATATTGACATTGATATTGGTCACTTCGCAGCGAGGCTGATCGGTTGTTATGTCGATGACTGCACGTACAAATCTATATATCTCATATATTTGTGATGATACCCGTATACATACACATGTGCGCACACATGTAGATATACACATGTGTGTAGTTTGGCCGTTGGCCTGACAGCTGCGGCGATCGATGTATACGTTCTGAGCTTGTTCGGTAAATTGCGAACCCGGTCCGATGCCACTTGCAACATGAATGATCTACCCATCCCCTCCGTTTTTTTTCTCACCCAAAGGGTGGCGGTGTTGTGCACAGATGCGGGACTTTTGCCCAGACATTCTGGCGCGCCTTTGGCTCACTGTCCCCCGCTTATCCCGCAGATTGCATTTTTAGCGAAGGACTGTTCACATGTACGTTCCGATTTACTCTTCCAGATCAAATAGGTATCTGCATGTTACAAGGTCTGGGCAGGCTGCAACGTTGGCCACGCCTGACGATTTTTCTACAGATCATCCGTCCAACGGAGGTGCGCTTTCGACGTGGTTCCGGCCGTAGTCTTGCATCAGCAAAAGTGGTGTTCTCGCTGGAGTTTCTGCCACGTCTCTGATGTTTGTTGAAGTTCCCTATCCACTGGAACGACGCTCTCGCCGCAGCGTTGGTCGCACTCTTGCAAGATCAGAAATTGATGTTTCGGCGCAGCGCTTGCAACATGCACAGGTTCCACAAGAAGGAACGACGTTCCTTCCGTCGCGTCGCGTTGGCCATATTAAGCTTTGTGTCCCGCTGTAGCGTTTGCCACGTTTCAGGACCAGTTGGCCTTTTCGGGATCCATATCTCCTTCGATATCCGACTGTGCGCAAAGAGAGGACTAACCTTCACGGTACGGGATGGGAGGAAAGGGCACATGCTGCGGCCGCGTCTATTTTGCCCTTCTCCCTTGCCATGCAGTGGAGACCCATGCCAAGAAACGCCCTGTTCGCCTCCAGGGTGCCCTGGGTTTCTTGGCGTTCGATGGTTTTGCGATGGAGAGCGCGACGTTCCCACGCCAAAAATCAGTGGACGTCCTGGGGTCTCAGGGTTGGGTTTCTTGTGAAAGGTTTCTTGTGGACGGGCCTCCACTGTACATGATGCGAGCGCGTCTATCTTGCCCCTCTCCCTTGCCATACGCCCCCGACTGTCATGGCGCCAACATCGCAGAGCGGTTTTCGTTCGAAAACAATAGGGTGGGCCCGGGGTGCCCGGGAGAATTTCGCTCCGGATTTCGAGGTGAATTTCGTGCGGATTTTTTTGTTGGCCAGGAGTGAAGACCAAAACAAATCCACGCGACGTTCTGTTCGTTTTTCACTCGCCGTCTTCGGGGTTTTGCACCGGCAGAGATCCAGGCAAAAGTCCGCTGCAGCACGTCTGCGAGGTCGGTGCAGTGACAGCTGCCTCCCGTGAGGCCGCCAGCTTAGTCGCCGACATCGCGGCGGCGGCGAGGGGCCTCTCCGAGGGCCTGGAGGTGGGGACCGCCACGCTGCTAGTCAATTCGGTGGCCATCCTGCTGAACACCGCCACGGCCGAAGTCGCCGACAACGGCACCGCTTCCACAGGATCAGCCACGCGCAGAGGGGGGTGGGAGGAGGGGGAGAGGGCTTCGTAGAAGCACCCACGCTTTTTCGGAGGCGCGGGCCTTACCTATAGATGTGAGGCCGGCGCCTCCTAAGAAGCAGCCTCCCCACAGGTCACCACCCACCAAACCACCCCAACCCATCCCGAAGGCCTCAATCTACCGTGCATTTCCAGTGAGGGGGGGGGCGTACGCCCCCCAACCCGAAATTCGGGTCAAATTCGGGTCTTCGTGTGGGGTTGGGGTGGTCTGGTAGGTAGTCAACAGGAGGGGGTGCCGTTTCGGACGAGCAGGTGGCGGAGCAGAGGGGGCTCAGCACCCAGTTGCAGCAGGCCGCCGATGCAATCGGCGACGCCGTCGTCCAGGGCGCCTCTGCGGGCGAGACCGTGACGATGAACAGCTCCGGCTTGCAGCTCAACGTCATGAAAGCGGAAAGCGACGTGCTTGCGACCCAGGGCGCGAGCGTTGGCGGCTTCACGCTCCCCCCGATGCCAGGCTTCGCCCCGGGCATGCGCTTGCTCTCTGGGCGCAGGCTCACGAGCGGCGAGACTGTCGGTTTGTTGAACGCGAAGTGGCACAAGAACCCTTTTACCTACGCAGGGTCCACCGCCCCAGCACCAACATCAAGCACTGGGGTGGCAAGCGACTTAAGCATCGCGACGGACGGCGTGCGGTCCTTCAGCATCCGGCTGGATGACGAAGAAGTGACCGTGAGCAATCTGCAGGATCCAATCATCATTGAGTTGCCGAGGCACTCGAACGCCGAACGCAGAAGGTTGCTTGAACAACGGAAGCTCAGCCAAGGTCAAGTGGAGGCCACTGCGGAGCAGGTGGAGGAGTGCATGTATTTTAACCACACGGGTGAGATTTGGTCCACCGAGGGTTGTTCGGTGGTGGAGGTCAGCGGCGACACGCTCTTGTGCGCGTGTAATCACCTCTCCTTCTTCTCTTCCGCCCTCGGCAGCATATCTTTCCTGGGCGACTTCGTATGTCCGAACGTGGCCATTCTCGCCCCTGCAGGCTTCGTGGAGCTGGGCCGGGGCGAGTGGGCGCTGCAGCGGGCTGGGCTCGTGCTCTGGGCGTTGCTGGCAGTGCACCTGGCCATCACTCTGATGGCATGCTTGTCTCAGGGCTCGTGGAAGACCAAGCCGAATTTCTTCATGTACTCCGACGACGCGAAGGGCTACAGCAAGAAGACCGTGCTCAGGAAGATGATGGGCGCGGGACAGAAGCACGGCAGGTCCAGACTGACCATGTTGTTAGTATTCCTAGTTCACGTTGTTCTGAGACTCAAGCTCGATTACGACTACGACCGGCTCTGCGAGAAGAGCCTGTTCGAAATGATTCGAACTCTCGTCTTTTACAAGATGATGATGACCTGGGTCACTGCATCGATGGGCTTCTCTGAGCTAGACCTACGCTACTTGCGTCATGGCAACGTGGTGACCCGTGATCAGTCCAGCGATAGCCCGGGCAAGCGCAAAGTGCAAGTCAGGGCATCCCAGACAAACGACGACGACGACAATGATGGAGGAGCGACCGGCGAAGGGCCGGGGAAGGTGCAGGGTGCCGACTCGCGGGAGCCCTCCAAGAACACCAGCGACTCCAGACAGTCCTCGACGAGGAGCGCCCCTTCCGCGGCTGCCGGTGGTGACGAGGCTCCAGAGGGTCCCGCCGGCGCGGAGGCCAGACCGTCGGGCTCGAAGGACTCGCGGGCCTCGGAGGGCAAGCGCAGCCTCGATGCCCTCGCGAGGCCCCACCGTGCCTCGGCGAGAGGCAGGCCCGCCACCACTGGGGGAGCCGTGGTCCTTAACCCCCCCCTGGGGGGCCCATCGATTTCGGCACCCCTCTCGAGAGATCGTCGACGCGAGGGGTTCCCCCAGGGGGGTAAGGACCACGGTTCCCCCAGCTGTGGCTGGTCGGAGAGGGTCGGACAACGGCCTCACCAACGACTTCGTGGCCGTCCTCCAGGCCAAGAGCCGCGCGCTGCAGCGCCGCCGGGCCGCCAACGCCGTGGCCCCCGAGGCCGACCAGCCCGAGGGGCGGGCGGCCTCGAGCGGGGGCCACGTGCACGGGGCCGCGGAGGCGTCGGGCCGGGCGAAAGGGGGGGATTGGGAAAGGGGGGGTACGGAATTTGCTGCATGCAGCCGGTTTCGGCCTCGCCGAGGGGCCCCTTCCTCGATACATAGCCGCCTCTGGCGCCGGGAGGCGCCGGGAAAATCAGCCACGTGAGCTGACTCTCAACCCCCCCCCCTTTGCTTCTCCCCCTTTCGCCCGACCCGAGAGGAGGCGGTGCAGTTCTCCAGGGAGGTGATGGTCATCTACAGGGCGGTCCACCCGCTCTACAAGCTCCTGCTGTACAGCATGACCATGCCCTGGGTATTCCAGATCGTGGCGCTGGTCGATGCCGTGTTCGGCTCGCTGATGCTCTCCGCGCTCTTCTTTGGGACCAGCGCGAGCCCCAACATTCCCGAGTGCGCGGGGCCGGACGACTTGCTGGGAAACCTCCTACGGGACATGCTCGTGAGCCTGGGGTCCACGGCCGTCGGCCTCGCCCCGGTCGTGCTGATCCTCTCCCGGCGCAACCGCACGATGCCCCGCGTCAGCACAGAGCAGGAGCTGCAGAAGCAGCTGCGGCTGTGGCTCTTGAAGGACGTGTCTACCATAGTGGGCGGGCTGTTGTGGTTCGTCTTCTGCCTGCTGTACACCATGCTCTTCCTGGCGAACGTGAGCCAGAGGGACGCGGACCACTGGCTCCTCAGCCTGGCCACTCGCTGTCTCAGCACGTGGCTCCTCGTGCCACTGATCCTCACCATGCTGTGGGTAATGCTCATGAGAGTCTTCGCGCGTGTCAGCGGGGGTCACTTCATCGAGGACAGCATCAGCGCGCTCCTGAGAGCCGTGAACCACGACGGTGGCAGAGCCGCGCCCGCGGCTCTGGAGGGAGCGGCTGGCCACGAGGGGGGCGCCAGAGCCGCGGCGGAGGCGCCGGAGGGCACGTCGAGGCCGAGGCCCAGCCTTGACGAGGCCGCCATGGCCGTGGACCCGCCACCACGGCCACCGCTTCTGCACGAGGACGCCAGGGACAGGCTGGCAGACGCCGGTGCTGCCAGTTCGCTGGAGGGAGCCCGCACCGCAAGCCAAGGCGTGGCGCTGCCGCCAGTGCCGCCCCTCGGGACGCTCGCGGAGAGCGAGGTCAACTTCTGGGCCTGGGTCGGCCATCTGCGCAATCAGCAGGCCATGGCCGCTGGGATGCCTGTTGCTGGCCAGCTGCCGATGCTGCCCAGCTCGCCTCTTTCTTCCTCGGCCGTGAGAGCGCGGGCATCCGCGTTATCGCCGTCAGGCCCACGGCCCGCCAGCAGCGACAGCGCCTGGAGGTCGCATGGCGAGCCGATGGAGTCGCAGAGCGTGACGACGTCCGTGCGAGCCTTGCGCGGCCGTCAATCCCTGCCGCAGGACACTCAGCTGAGAGAGCTGATCACCGCCTGGCGATCCCCCACCGCCCTTGCCGTGGGCCTTCCGCCAGGGGATCCCCCGTCGCCTCCGTTTCCGCTGCTGGCGAGCCTGGGCCGCACGGCATCTCCGCCCCCAGGTCTCGAGTGGGAGATCGAATACAGAATCGGTTCGCCTCAAACTTGTTGTGTTCGCCGAGTCTGCGAACAAGGGCGCAGCATGTCCTCCGAGGCGGGAATTTATACATGACCACCGCCTGGAGGATCAGTTTCCGGGGGCCCCGGCAGGCCACCCGGGCGTCGGCCCCCAGGCGGTGGATCTGGTTACATACATCCCCGCCTCGCATGCTCGTGGGCCTACGACGACCACTCCGTCAAGCATCTGCCGCAGAGTCGGCGAGCACTCCAAGCTGGGGGGCAAGTCCGCGTCCCGCAGCGCTGGGGGCCCCGGAGGTCCGCACCGCTCCCGCGGGACCGCTCCTTCGTCCCGAACCCTTGCTTGACGCCCGAGGCCCCGCGAGGGCCCCCGCAGGCCGAAAAAACTGCCCAGACCCCGCCGCTCCGATGCTTCTCGCAGCGCCGGGCCTCCCGCCCGCAGGCCGCGCCCCCGCCGGCGCCTCGCCGCCCCGGGGCCCCGCGGACGACGGCCCCCTATCCATGCGCTCGGCGTGGCTCGGGGCCGGGCTCTCGGTCGCCGCTCCGCCGCCGAGGCCCCGGGAGGCGCCGGCCCCGTGGGCCGCCGGCCGCGGCCCACCGCCGCTGCGCCCGCCGGCCGCCTGGAGCATGCCGCCCCCGCCTCCCGGACCTCGGCGTCACCCCAGAGAAATCCAGCGCAGCGGAAGAATCGAGACGGAGGTGTTTCGCCGTGTTCGGCCTCCGGGGGCCCTCGCCGGGCATCTCGGGAGCGTCGCGAGGTCGACTCGGGACGTCAAGCCGGTCCCGGGGACTGGGTCCAGTACTTCTGCTGGGGACCCCGCATTTGGGAAAAGTCACGACATCGGATCTCTGAGACCCCAACATGCTTCTACTACATGTGCGTCGCCCCCATCAGGGGCGACGCGCGCACCGGGAAGTCTTAGAGTATACGCGTCGTGGCGGGCGCTTTCTGGCCATACCGCTCGGGGAACGGTATACTACAAGATGGGTATACTATATGTTCGGGTCGGACGCGCGCCTCCAAGGAGGACATATAGTATTAGTATGTCTCTGTGCGTCCCAGGACCGCCCGCCCAGCCTGCTGGGGCGAGCTCGTCTGGGCAAGGCTCGTGGTCAAGCAGTGGCGAAGCGTCCGAGCTTGCCTATATAGGACTACCGAAGAGTGTTCTAAGAGCCTTTTTGTGGTCTGTGCGAGATGTTCTTGGAGCATTCCTGGCCGGGACTGTCTTGTTCGGGTTTATGCTCTAAGAGCATCGTTTTGGTTCTTAGGACACCCTTGGGTTCTAAGAACAGGTCGTGGTAGGCCTATAGGAATTCCGGGACGGTCGGTCCCTGCTCAACGTCGGGGGCGGCCAAGAGGGTGGTGATGACTGGGGGGGGGTGGATCTCATGGCGGGGGCCATGAGACCTCCCCAGGTTTCGAGGCCCCGCTTCTTGTTTCCAGGCGTCCCGGGCCCCCCACCCCCGGGGGCCGCGCACGTGCCTCCTGCCATGATTTGCGCCCCCCCCACTCTTGGACACCCCCCTCGTGGCCGCCCCCGAGCTCGGTGCGGGATGTGCAGGACGAAGACCGGCCGTAATTCCTGCTCAGTGTGGACAGGGATCGCTGTCGGTGTCGCCGCGGACGTTGTCCATTTGAGGCAGGGGGCCGCCTGCCCAACCGCGGCCGATGTCGGATTTGGGCGACATGTGCTGTTGGGCATCGTGCCTATAGTCTGTCCCTGCCCATTTCGGGTGTCCGGAAGGCCTGACGGGTGCTGGGGAGCTGCAGGACCTCTCGCCGGCGGAGGCGGCGTGCAGACTTCGGCAGCTGCAGGCGCCAGCGGCGAGCGCCTCGGCGCCGCCCTCGCCACCTGGTCGGCAGCCCATGGGCGCGCTGCCGGGCGACGTTCCCTCGCCAGGCTAGCTGTCCTCACCATGATGGGTTCATTTTCCACCACCGCTACCATAGGTAGAGGAAGGGGGAGGAGGAGGAGGA
This sequence comes from Prorocentrum cordatum, assembly GCA_963575745.1. NCBI lineage: Eukaryota > Dinophyceae > Prorocentrales > Prorocentraceae > Prorocentrum > Prorocentrum cordatum. The sequence goes on along the minus strand of CAUYUJ010020809.1, from coordinate 24,395 downwards.
GGAGGAGGAGGAGGAGGAGGAGGAGGACAGCCCACGGCTGCCGCCGAACTGACGCCCTCGACCGGCGCGCTGGTGATGTGTGATGATCGCTTCGTGTCGCCACCAGCGCATCCAGCGACCAGTGTCGCGTTCACGTCTGCTGGGCCTCGCTCTCGATGGCCTTGCCTGGCGTCGTCTGGGCGCGCGCGATCGAATGCGGTATGGTCGGGCGCAGTGTCATGGTGTGCCGGTTCTGTTTGTTGATGTTATTTGATGCGCGACCCCGTTCCGTCTGATAGAGAGCTCTGAGCGCGCAAAGTTGGCAACATACAGAAGTCAGGTTTTTTGTTTGGGTCCTTGCGTTTATCCTCCCCCTGCTCGGTTCCGTACGCCTCATCGGCCCCCCCGTTCCCCCGCCATCGAAGCCATCATCATGATGATTCGCCTTTGGTGCTCCTACCTCAATGTGTCTTATGTGGTCAAGTGGTCCCTTCTTTCGAAACGCGAGGTCCCCTTTGCCATGTCCGCAGTTCGTGGGAGGCCCACTTGCAGATACGTCGGAAGCTCATTCTCCTATGGTGTATTGAATGATGGTCTGTCCCCGGTTTGGCTTGGTCTGTTCGTGAGTAACTGGTCTGTCCGGCTTGGATTAGTATCGCGGTCCCGTTGTGTATGGTATGATCTAATGTCCGTAGCATTGCCAAGCTTATGTGCTACGTTCAGGTCCTTGCTCGCCGTACTTTGATAAGAAGAGTTCGGTCGAGGAGGAGGAGAAGGAGGAGGAGAGGAGGACGAGGAGGAGGAGGACGGGGAGGTGGAGTAGAAGTAGTACTAGTCGTAGTCGTCGTCGTCGTCGTCGTCGTCGTCGTCGTCGTCGTAGTCGTAGTCGTAGTCGTAGTGGTAGTCGTAGTCGTAGTCGTAGTAGTAGTAGTAGTAGTAGTAGTAGTAGTAGTAGTAGTAGTAGT
>CAUYUJ010020809.1:17500-20851 GCA_963575745.1 Prorocentrum cordatum | reverse complement strand
CGGGAGGAGGAGAGAGGACGAGGAGGAGGAGGAGGAGGAAGGGAGCGGGCGAACGAGCCACACCATCACGAAAGCAGACATGCACCATTGGCGCTTTCAGCCTCTTGGGGCGCCATCCTCGCAATCTACTGCGGCCTGATATGTTGTTTTGCGGTCCTTCGGGTGTGGGAGGGGCGCTCGACGCGGGTTTGGGGGGGGAATGTTCGAGCCTTCTCCTGGGAGCCTTCTAGCATCCCTCGGTGGCCCTGGGGAGCTTTTGGAGGATGTTTGGGGGACTGTTCGAGCCTTCTCCTGGGAGCCTCCAAGCGTCCCTCGTTGGCTCTGGGGAGCTTTGGGAGGACTTGGGCTCCTTTTGGGCGGCTCTGGGAGACGTTTTGAGCCGCCTTCTGGGGGGGCCTCCTGCTGGCCCCTCCCGGGGACAACGGCAGCTTTCTTGTGCAGTTCCGGGGGCAGCTTGGAGGCCCGTCTGGGCAGCCTTGGGGGTATCTTGGGGGCGCCCTCCTCCCTCCTCCTCCTCCTCCTCCTCCTCCTCCTCTTTCACGGCCGGGCCTCCCTCCTCCTCCTCCTCCTCCTCCCTCCTCCTCCTTCCTCCTCCTCCTCCTCCTCCTCCTCCTTCCTCCTCCTCCTCCTCCCTCCCAGCCGGGCCTCCAGCACGGCCGTATCTTTCAGGCGATCGCAGACATGGATCAAGGGAGCGTGGATCAGCGACGGGTCCCGTTTGCATAGGAAGTCGCGGGCTTCCGCCGCCGAGCGAGGCGGCACCGGCCGCATTTTGGGGTGATTGCCGCCGCCGAGCGAGGCGCCACCGGCCGCACTTTGGGGAGGACACCTCCCCCGTTCCATGGATTTGGCAACCGCGCGCCAAATCCATGGATCGCTAATCCATGTTTGCGCGCCCGAGATATTTGGGGGGTCCCTGGTAAACGTATCTTGCACGTGGCTTCCGGATCTCGGGAGGTCTTGAGGGGCTCTCTTGGAAGCGTATTGGGGGCGTCGTGCTTCTTGGCGCCAGCACAGTGGGCCAATTTGGGATTCTTTTTCGAAGGAACCGCGGGCCAAGCCAACTGAAAACCAGACGCTGTCCCAACCATCTTGTGGTATTGGGTCTTCGACTTGGATCAGCAGCGCCCCGCGTCTCTGCCATCTGCATGGGCAGATTGCGGCACACCCCTCCCGCGGTTCCTCGCCCCACAGGGAGCTCCATCGCAGGCCCCGGTGGCAAAGCTCGCACGCGCTTTTGCAGGCCAACTGCGGCGCACCCCGCACGCGGCTCCTAACCCCGCAGGGGAGCTCCGCCGAGGGGTCTCCAGTGGCGAAGCTCGCGTTCGCTCCCGCCGCCCACCTCGGCACACACTCCGCGGGCGTGCCCCGTGGCCTCCAGGGGAGCTCCGCCGAAGGCCCCAGTGGGCATGTTCGCATGCGCTCCCACGGCCCATCTCGGCACACACACACACACACACACCTCCCACGCTTCGCGGCCCCACGGGGAGCTCTACCGAGGGCCCCAGTGGCGAAGGTCGCGTGCGTTCCCGTCTCTAGTTTCGGCACACCTCGCCCATGTTTCGTGGCCTCATGGGGAGCTCCACCGCAGGCCCCAGTGGATATGTTCGCATGCGTTCCCCTCCGCCCTTTCCGGCACACCTTTCACACGCGCTGTGGCCCAACAGGAGGACCCAGTGGGCATGTTCTCATTCGTGTTCGCCGCTCATTTCTGCACATCTCCCCAAGGGGAGGTCTACCGAAGGCCCTAGCGGCAAAGCTCTGATGAAAAGAAAGACATTAATGTTCTGCGCTATTCGCAGTTGAATATGGTTGGAGGTCGGGTCATTCTCCTTGCTATTCTGCACATCCACGGTTTCGTCATTCGAAGCGGAAATCTGACCTTGATTGTTGGCGGTCCGCCGAAGCTGTGTATACATAAATATATACACATCTAGTTGGGCGTTGGGGAATGTAGACGCTCATCGGCTACCTGCAGCCCAGAGGGCTGGGTGGATTCCACGAAGCCGTAGCCCCCCTGGATTTTGGGTGTGCGGCCATGACGGTGCGCCAGTTTTGCTCGAGCGGGCAGTGATGTAGGATCATGCCCAGTCGAGCGAGTCCGTCCAGTATTGCTTTCCTCACTGCCCTTTTTTTGTGGAAGGCGATATCTGTATATCAGCCTGCTGAGTGAACCTTATAAGTTATGATGCGTACTTGCCTGTCGCCCCTGGAGGAGTAAAGGAATATCATAACGGGGAGGAAGAGCAGGAGGACAGGTGGAAGTCGTGCTTGCGCATCCGAGTGTTTGTGTCATCCGTATTCCCGTTCCGCATGCTTTCACAGTCTACCACATGATACTGTTGTGTTCTAGTTCCTTGTCGCTCATTGCGTGCACAGCAGCTGGTGCGCGTGTGTATGTTTCACTGTTTGCTGGACAATCCTGAAATCTCTGCCTGACAATCAAGTATGAATTCCCAACTTGGACGGAGGCTCGACTTTGGCTGTGCAAGCCCGCTTCTGGGAAAAAACGGATCTGCACCCTTGCCTGCGAACATCCGCAGACTGTGCGCCCACATCCACACGCACGATCCTTCTCTCCCCTCCTCCGCTCCTCTCCTTCCCTCTCTTCCCTCCCCCTCTCTCTCTCTTTCTCTCTCTCTCTCTCTCTCTCTCTCTCTCTTTACACGTAACACCCCCTCCACTCCTGCTCGTCCTCCCTCCCCCTCCCCCCGACGCCGACCTCCGCGGGCTCCGGATCTCTCCGAGGCGGACGCGCACACGGGCGGCCCCCGGGGGCCGGGCCACCGGGAGACTTCTCCCCCCTTCACGCCCAGCATCGAAGACGCCTGCGGCGAATCACCGCCGCCCTCCTTCGTCGTCCTCCCTTCACCCCCCCCCCTCCTTCCCTTTCCCCCTCCCTCGGCTCCCTCTCCCCCCTCTCCCTCTCCCTTCCCTCCTGCTCGCCCTTCCTCCGTGTTCTCTTTCTCTCGGCCTCTCCTCCGCCCCCTGCCCTTTTGGAAGCGCCTGTGTGGCCGAACGCTGTGGCCAGAGGCCTGCCAGGCTATCGGACCACGCGTTCCCCGAATCGGTTTGGAAAGCGTTCGGGGAACACGGTGGGGGAGGCTGGGCCCACTTGGGGCTTTCTTGGGGTGTTCCAGGGCCGTCTTGGAGGCCGTCTTGAGCGTCTTGGAGGCCTCTTGTGCCGTCTTGGTGGCCTTTTGGGCCTGTCTTGGGGGCCTCTTGGGCCGTTCTGGGGCCATATTGGAGACCTCTTGGGCGATCTTTGGGGGCTCTTGGGCCGTCTCGTGCCGTCGGAAGGCCGAAAAAGAACGAACGCCACAATCCTTCAAAAGCTCATGGGAAATCAAT
>CAUYUJ010020809.1:0-15000 GCA_963575745.1 Prorocentrum cordatum | reverse complement strand
GACGACGACGACGACGACGACGACGACGACGACGACGACGACGACGACGACGACGACGATGACGACGACGACGACGACGACGACGACGACGACGACGCCTCCGCCTCCGCCTCCGCCTCCGCCTCCGCCTCCGCCTCCTCCTCCTTCTCCTCCTCCTCCCGGGCGCTGCGTGCACCGTCCCCGAAGGCCGTCGAGTCGTGGCAGTGCAGCGCCGTCGTCTTGCACGCGCCCGCGCCCGCGAAGGCGGCCCGGCCCGGCCATCACAGGCTCTTAAGCTCGTTGCCCTTCGGTCTGGGTCAGGGGCTGCGGCTCGCGCGCAGGAGGGGGCCTGAGCACCTCGACGCCCTCGCGTCGTGAAGAGGTCACGGCGGAAGGCCCTTCGCTGTTCTCGGCCTCTCGGGGGCCCTTCCCAGGCCTCGGGGCCGTCGAGACCGACCCAGCATGAACTGCCGGCCCTGGGGAAGGGGTCGAGACCTCTGGGGGCCCGACGCGGTGGCGAAGAGTCATGGCGTCGGGGGTCCGGGCCTCGGGCCTCCCCGGAGGCTTGCCGGGGGTGGCCGCGGTCTCTCCGAGGTCCCCCGCGGGCGCCCCTCCAGAGACGCCCGGGGGAGCGCAGCGGCTAGCCACGAGGGCAGGCACGGGCCTTGACAGCCCGGGCGAGGGCCGCCCTGTCCCTTGAGCGCGGCACTCGTCGAGCAGTGGCGACGCGTCCTGGCTCGCCTATCGCCCTGCCAAGCAGTGTTCTAAGAACCTTTTTGTGGTTGCCACGAGATGTTCTTAGGACCTTTTTGGTTGATGTGGTCTTGTTTCCACACCTCGGGCTTATGTTCTAAGAATATTGCTTTGGTTCTTAGAGAATTTTTTGGGGGGTTCTAAGAACATGTCGTGGTAGGACTATAGGAATGCCGGGACGGTCGGTCCCTGCTCGAACTCGACAGCCAGGAGGGCGGGGGGGGGAGGAGGAGGGACAGGAGCATATTCAGAGCGTGAATTACCTACCCCGCTTTCGCTTCCAGGCAAAACCAAGCCATACCACGCGCCTCCTCGTCAAGCGGCCTGACCAGTACAGGCTGCAATTCGGCATCGTTTGGTATCTCTTGGAAGCGAGGGTGGTCTAAAGCGAGGTAGGTTTGTTTTCCCCCTACATATGGCGAGGTCGGAGAGCCCTCAGAGCTTCCTTCTTGGCGCCCTCGCCGCCACGGCTGGGCCCGCCTCGAGAGCATGGCTAGAGTTAGGTCGGGCCTGTCCCCCCACAGGGGGATTTTCGACGAAAAATCAAAAATACCGCAAAAATAATCAGAAAATAATCCAAACATAGTCTGGGGAGTTCCGACGAAGAGTACACCAAAAATGCACCAAAGAGGCCAACAAATGCTCAAAAATAGTCCCCAGACTATTTTTGGACTATCTTTTGTTTATTTTGGGGGTATTCTTAATTTTTCGTCGAGAATCCCCCTGTAGGGGGACAGGCCCGACTTAAGGCTAGAGCGCCCAAACCCCAGGAGGGGTCCAGGAGGGCAGCTTGGATGACGGGGAGGAAGGCCAAGAGGTAAACCCACAGTGCACCAACTGTCACGGCCGGTTCGTGCGGCGTTGGCGTGCCGGCGACGCCGGCGAAGGCGTTCAAGGTTTTCTTCTGCGACGCGGAAGCACCGCGGGACGCGGTGACTTCGGCGCCCGAGTTATCCGGGGTAACTCGGGTCCGGGGTAACTCGGGTTTGGATTCCCGAAAAAGAAACCCGAGTTACCCCTGACCCGAGTTACCCCTGATGATTCGGGGCTCTGGACGCCCGAGTTATCCGGGGTAACTCGGGTCCGGGGTAATTCGGGTTCGGCTTCCCGGAAAACGAACCCGGGTTAGCCCTGACCCGAGTTACCCCTGATGATTCGGGGCTCTGAGTGACGCCACTGGACCCGGCTGAATTCAACCTTGAACGATGGGGGCCGCGATCGATTCGAGCTCAAACGATCGACGCGGTGTCCAAGCTCTTTGCGCTCGCCGACGCCGCGCGAGCCTACCGCATGCGATTGCGCCTCCCGTCCGCCGTCCCCTCGCCCTGTTTCCCTGCAGTCTGGAGCGAAAGAGGGACGTGCACGTACCTGAATCCACGCCACAGTCACAATTAACTGTCGATTCCCAAGAAAATATATAGGAAAATCTGGGGATTGGGGGGGAAGACACAAAAAACACACACAGAAAACATGAGAAAAGGTGGGGAATCCTTTCATTCGTGTGTATTTATTCGTGTGTCCCAGGGCCCCTTCAGTTTCGAGAGTACGCACGGCGCGAATGCTCTTACCACGTGGCCAGTCTCGCGGATCGAGGGGCCGTGTTCATGCACATACAGCCGGGGCCCTGAAGAAGGAACCCTTTTCGTTGGGGAGGGGCTCGGTGTTCCTTGCTTGTTCAGCAGTTTGCCTTGTCTTTTCCTGAGGTTTTCCACGGGAAATCGAAGTTCAACGTATGGGAGAAAGGGGCCCCGTTCCAGATTTAGGGTTCCTTAGGTCAACGCCCCGACTGCAGCTGGGCGCGTGCGCTTTTTGAGGGCTCCCCGTTGCCCTGCAGGTTTTGCCCTGTCGCAGCGGGAAGAGCGCCCCCCTGGACGGACGTCCGCCCGCGGCCCTGCCATGCCAGGCGAGGCCCCGTGGTCCTGATGGGCCGCCTTCCATCGATGCTGATGGTGACGGTGATGATGCTGAGGATGCTGAGGATGCTTATGATGATGATGATGATGATGATGATGATGATGATGATGATGATGATGATGATGATGATGATGATGATGATGATGATGATGATGATGATGATGATGATGATGATGATGATGATGATGATGATGATGATGATGATGATGATGATGATGATGATGATGGTGATGATGGTGATGATGGTGATGAGGATGATGATGAAAATGATGATGATGATGATGATGATGCTGATGCTTATGATGATGATGGTGATGATGATGATGATGGTGATGATGATGATGATGATGAGGCTGCTGCTGCTGATAACGATGATGATGATGATGTTGATGCTGAGAATGATGATGATGATGCTGATGATGATGCTTATGATGCTGATGATGATGATGCTTATGATGATAATGATGATGATGTTGATGCTGTTAATGATGATGGTGATGATGATGATGTTGATGCTGATAATGATGATGATGATGATGATGATGATGATGATGATGGTGATGATGATGATGATGATGATGAGGCTGCTGCTGCTGCTGATGATGGTGATGTTGATGTTGATGCTGATAACGATGATGATGCTGATGATGATGATGATGATGATGGTGATGGTGAAGGTGATGGTGATGATGATGATGATGATGTAGATGTTGATGCTGGTAATGATGATGGTGGTGATGATGATGACGACGTCGATGATGTTCTCAGGGTGATGTTCTCCCGTGCTGTGCTCGAGAGAGCTCTGCAAGCGAGTTTGGAGCCAGGCTCGCGGACCTCTGGCCGGGCCGACCGCCTTTCTGTCACGCTGCGCAGACACACGCTCAGCAGCACAGCATCAGCGATCATCATCTTCATCATCAGCATCATCATCAGCATCGGCATCGGCATCGGCATCAGCAACATCATCATCATCGTCTTCTTCTTCTTCTGCATCATCACCAGCACCACAATCATCAGCATCATCATGACCGTCATCATCATCACCCTCATCCTCATCCTTATCCTAATCCTCATCATAACTGGCATCACCATTATCATCAGCATCATCATCGTAATCGTCATCGTCGTCGGCATCGGCATCGTCATCATTGTCATCATCCTCATCAATAGCATCATCATCACTATCAGCATCATCGTCATCATCCTCACCATCATCAACACCATCATCATCATCAGCATCAGCACCATCATCACCATCTGGCTGGAAGGTAACACAGGGGGCAGAGCCACCAGGTTTATGGAGGTTTGCAGCGAGAGCTCTGTCTTGAAGAGGACGTGCCCCCTCTTCCCCTACGCGTGTAGCCACCGCACGCTCTGCGCCACACCCGAATAGTGGAGGTCTCGATCGAGAGCCTGATTTCAGCAACGCGCCGCCCTACATTTCTGCTTACTCCTTGACTTAGCTGCTCTGGTACGCACGTTTTGAAACGTAACACGTGCCGTGCTCAAAACGTCCGTGTTCAAAACGTACGTGTTCAGTCTACGTGTTGAGCTCCGTATCAATACGCTACGTGTTGAAGTGTTGCGTATCGGGGCAGCTAAGCTTCTTGAACCTCGGGCCAGACACATCGATGAGCAACGCTGACGCGGGAGCAACACCATCCAACCGAGGACGATCGGAGCGAGGTAGGAGGAGCGAAGTCGGTGCGGGGAGGGTCGCCTCAGGTTCTGCGTGGTTGCCGGATGCTCTTGTGCACCCTGGTGGAGGGTACCCTCGAGTGTTCGTCCGCTTGACCGGCAGGTCTGGCCGGCGCGGGGCCTCGTGTGCTTGGAGCGCGCTCTTCCTGTCCTGGCTCCGGCCGCAGCGACTGGAATGTTTACGGGCGGGCTTCGGGGGCGGAAACGAGGGGGGTGAGGACTGGGGGGGGGGCGGATACCATGGCGGGGGCCATGATATTTCCCCAGATTGCATGGCGCCTCTCCTTATTTCATTACGTCCCTGGCCCCCCGGCTGGGCCGCGCACATGCCGCCAGTCATGATTTGCACCCCCCGCCTCTTGGACCCCCCCCCTCTTGGCCTCTTCCGAGGGCTGTGGGCGGCGATCGGGCGAGAGCCCCGTGTTCGAGAGCGTGCCGCCCTTCGTTCGTGCCGCTGCCGGCACCAGCTGAAGACGAGCCTGCGCCGCGCCAGGGCGACAGCCCAACCTCTGACTGGCGGGCCTGTTTTCCACCACCACCACCACCATGAGTTGGAGGGGTAAGGAGGTGGAGGAAGGAGGAGGAGGAGGAGGAGGAGGAGGAGGAGGAGGAGAGAGGAGGAGGAGTGGAGGAGGAGGAGGGAGGAGGAGGGAGGAGGAGGTGGAGGTGGAGGAGGAGGAGGAGTGGAGGAGGAGAGGAGGAGGAGGAGGAGGACCCCGTCCCCCTCCAACCTACGGTGGTGGTGGTGGTGGAAAATGAGCCCATTATTGAAGACCACCCGAGCTGCAGCCGTGCAGGTTCTGGGAATCTCGGGCTTCGAGGTCCTCGCTTTTTTGAGGGAGCCTTGGGCGGAAGGCTCGGCCCGTCCCGGCGACACGCCTACTGGCGCGACAGGGGGCTATCTAGAAGGGAGGCGCGGAGGAGGAGGAGGAGGAGGAGGAGGAGGAGGAGGAGGAGGAGGAGGAGGAGGAGCGGGGGGAAGGAGGACGGAGGAGGAGGAGGAGCGGGGGGAAGGAGGACGGAGGGAGGCGGAAGGAGGACGGAGGGAGGAGGACGCAGGAGGCGGAGGCGGCGGAGGAGGAAGGAGGAGGCGGAGGAGGGTGAGGACTGCGATCGACGATCCCTTCGGCCACCAGGAGTCAGGCGGAGGAGCTGCGCCGTGAGCGTGCGGGTCGGCGTGCGCCCTCGCGCGCCGGCCGCGGACCCAGGCCCCCCTCACGGCATGTGGCACGACTCGACGCGGCGATCCCTGCACGAGGCGTTCCAGACAGGGGCCCTGCCTTGGAGGGTCGGAGGAGTTGGAGCGTGTTTCTGTATTGCTTGGGGCACAAGGGGCATTATAGCCCCCGGCCCAACCTCCCCCCCCCACACCCCTATAACGTAACGCCCCTCCCCCCCTCCAGTGCGCTCCGGGCACTTCCACCGTGCGCATCGGGCACACAGCGGGGGGGGGGGCGTTACATTATAACATGATAAACTCCCCCCGGCCCCCGGACCCCCCCGACCCCACCAACAATGCCCATTATCGCCGAAAATAAAGAAACGCACTCTTGCCATCTCTTCCTCGGCGGAAGGTCGGCGGAAGTAAAGAGAGGCCCCCTCCGCTGGCGGAAGCCGGCGGAAGGACGGCGGAAGGTGGCGGCAGCAAAAGATGCGCCCCCAAGAGATGAAAACGTTTTTGGGTTCAAAGTTTCTGGGATCGGACACGTGTGCATCTCATATTCTTGGCATCTCTCGCCGAGGGAGTCAGTCTGTGAGCATCTGTGTGCGAGGGCGAGTCCGCGTAGACGACGGGGGCGAGAGCGGCTGCGCGAACGGGGGAGTGATATACCCGCTGGCGGCGCCTCCTTGGGGAGTGCTGAAGCCAGCGCCTCGCCGGAGACATCCTCACACGCTGCTCCAGAAGCAGAGGGGCGCAGAATCAGGCAACCCGCTTGAGCCATCCCCCCAATCTGAGTGCGAATGCTGTAGTGTCCCCGCCCCTGGCGCCCTCCCCTGAGGTGCCCAAATGCCACGCCTGCTACATCGCGGCAAACAGTGGATCATTCGAAAAGTCTGAGTGAGGAAGAGTGTGTCGGAGTGCTCCAGTCTGAATGTGTAAAAGTGAGAGCGCGTCTGAGGCTACTTCCCAGAGTGGGTCTGCGTGAGTCCGAGTGTGTCTGAGTCTGCGTGAATCCGAGTGGGGAAGCGACGTTGCTGAGCCTGCACGAGGAAGAGTGTCTGTGATGAACCAGCGCCCCGCACGCCCACCACCTGGGCACGGACGGGGGAGTGAGATGCCCCCTTGCGCTCCTCCCCCCCCGTGGGGGTGCTGAAGCCAGCGCCTCGCCCGAGACGTCCTCACAATCTGCTCTGAACGCAGACGAGTCCGGGAGGAGGAGGAGGAGGAGGAGGAGGAGGAGGAGGAGGAGGAGGAGGAGGAGGAGGACGGTCAAACCGCTTAAGACATCACCGCAGCCTGGGCGCGAGCTGGCCCGTGATATACGCCCTGGCGCCCCCCCTCTCCTCCCCCCCCTTGGGGTGCAGGAGCCTGCGCCTCGCCTGAGACATCGGCACAGTACACCTTAGGCGATGTTTAAGAAAACTTACATTTTCGGCCAGGGTCTCGATGATTCTCAATATTTCAATGTAAGTCTTAAGATTATAATAGAAATGTTGGGTTTTTATTCAAGTTCTGAGACCATGAATTTCTTAACCCATGATTTCTTAAGCATTTCGCAGGGTGTACAATACACCCTGGCGCCCCCCCTCTCCTCCCCCCCCCCGGGGTGCAGGAGCCTGCGCCTCGCTTGAGACATCGGCACAGTACACCTTAGGCGATGTTGAAGAAAACTTAATTTTTCGGCCAGGGTCTCGATTATTCTTAATGTTTCCATGTAAATCCTAAGATTCGAATGGGAATTTTGGGTGTTTAGTCAAGTTCGGAGACTATGAATTTCTTAACCCATGATTTCTTAAGCATTTCGCAGGGTGTATGGACCGAGCGCGGGCGCGTCTGGCCACCCAAACCGGCAAGCCGATCGAGATGTCCCCACGACTTGGCCAACGGGCCCGTGCCATACCCCTCGGGGGCGGACGAGAGGGGGGGGATGACTAGGGGGGGGGGGATATCATGGCGGGGGCCATGATATCTCCCCAGATCTCATGGCGCCTCTACTCATTTCATTACGTCCCTGGCCCCCCCGCTGGGCCGCGCACATGCCGCCGGTCATGATTTGCACCCCCCCCTCTTGGACACCCCCCTCTTGGCCGCTCCCGAACCCCCTGTCGGCCCCACCTTGGGGTGCTGAAGCCAGCGCCTCGCCTGAAACATCCTGACAATCTGCTCTGAACGCGTGCGAGCCTGGTCGCCGAAACAGGCAGACCACTTGAGCCATCTCTACAACCTGCGCGCGAAAGTGGCGACAGACGTGCAGTTCGCAACCACCCAGGGAGCTGCGTGGTCGCGGGTGCTTCCCTGCTCCGCCGTGCCTCCTCGGAGCCCACTGAAGTGGGGACAGTTGAGCAGTTCGCAGCCATTCAGGGAGCAGCGCAGGAGGAGGCAGGACGAGGGGGAAGAACAACAAAGAGGCGTGCGACCTCAGGGCTCTGTTCAAAATGAGACCCCAACACAGGAGGGTTGGAAAATAAGATGAGGGTGGGAATTTGTCCAGGTTATGTTGCTGCCATATTTCTCCCAACCCTCCTATGGTTGGGTACTCGTTTTGAATAGAGCAGTGGTCGCCTCCCCCCTCCACCCCTCCTCGTCTCCTGTTTCCTGTGTTCCCCTCTCCTCTTCTCTCGTGCCGTCGGCCTGCGATCTGCGCAACTGTCGCCACTTTCGTGGGCTCCTCGGAGGCCCAGCGGAGGTGGGTTCCACGCGGACCACCTCGAGACCTCGCGGTGCCCTGGGGGCTGTGATCTGCGCAATTGTCGCCACTTTCGTGGGCTCCTGGGAGGCCCAGCGGAGGTGGGTCCCACGCGGACCACCTCGAGACCTCGCGGTGCCCTGGGGGCTGCGATCTGCGCAACTGTCGCCACTTTCGTGGGCTCCTGGGAGGCCCAGCGGAGGTGGGTCCCACGCGGACCACCTCGAGACCTCGCGGTGCCCTGGGGACTGCGATCTGCGCAATTGTCGCCACTTTCGTGGGCTCCTGGGAGGCCCAGCGGAGGTGGGTTCCACGCGGACCACCTCGAGACCTCGCGGTGCCCTGGGGGCTGCGATCTGCGCAATTGTCGCCACTTTCGTGCGCTCCTGGGAGGCCCAGCGGAGGAAAGTCTTACGCGTTGCCGCTTCTCTTCTTGCTACGCGCTTCTGAGTTCACTGATGGGCGCTCTTCTTCCGCACTGCGGGCTTTTCAGCATGCCCGTCAGCATTGAGTGGTCCCGAATATAACCACCAAATGAAATTCAGGGTTGGGTACGTCGCAGGGTAGTTTTCAAGTGGGGGGTCGGGGAGGGGGAATATTCCTCCTCCTCGATCTCCTCTTCCTCCTCCTCCTCCTCCGCCGCCTCCTCTTCCTCCTCCTCCTCCTCCTCCTCCTCACCTTGCCGCACCCTGTGCCCCTGTCTGCCGACGCTGGCAGCCCCGCCAGCAGCGTGCGCACGGCCAGCCCGCCGCGCCCTGTGCCCTCGCAAGCTGCTACAGGCAGACACATTGTAAATGCTCGTGTTCCGTGCTCGGAGCTTACCGCCCCGCCCGCGAGCCGAGAGAGTGTGCTCCCATTACAGCGGGGACTCCTCCTCCTCCTCCTCCTCCTCCTCCTCCCCCTCCTTCTTCTCCTCCTCCTCCTCCTCCTCCTGCTCTTCTTCCTCTTCCTCCTCCTCCTCCTCCTCCTCCTCCTCCTCCTCCTCCTCCTCTCCCCCGAGCCTCTGCGAAGCTCAGCTTCCCCCTTCTGCGAATTCCTGCTAGGCCATGCAAGCCATTGCTAAACCGTGCGAAGCCATGGTGAGCACTGCCAGCCCCTGCGAAGCACGGCTGAGCCCTGCCAGATCCTGCCCTGCCAACCCCTGCGACATCCTGCTAAGCCCTGCTGCTCAGTCACGCTGAGGAGCCCTGCTGGCGCTCTGCAGAGTCACGATGTGTCCCGCTAGGTTCTGCCAAGCTCTCCTAAGCCATGCTAAGCTTTGCTATGCTGTGTCACGCCCTGATCTGGAATGCTAGCTCCTGCCTGGCACTGCTAAGGCGTGCTATGTTATGGTCAGCCTCGCGAAGCTCTGCGACACCCGGTTAAGGTCTGCTCAGCCCTTCTAGCCTGTGATCTGCTATACTAACCCATGCTAAGCCCTTGCCGGCCCTGGCGAGCCTTGCTAGGCCCTGCGAAGCCCTGGTGGACTTTCCTCTGCCCAGACAAGATCTGATAGGCCTTACGGTTGCCTGGCGAGCCATGTCTGGAGTTGCTAGGCCTTGGCCTTTTTTTCTCCACGCCTTGCAACGTCTGCTACTGCAAGCGATGCCTAGCCCAACAATGGCCTGCCACGCCATGCTGGGGTTTGCAAAGCCCTTCTAGGCTTGGCCAAGCTCCGCTGCGCGCTGCTGGGTTCCGCCAGGCATCCCGTACCACTGCGAAGGCACGCTGGATTTTGCTGTGCCTTGGTAAGGCCTGCGAAGCGCTGCTGAGCCTGCCTCGGCGCTGCGGGGGCCCGCCACGTTCTGCAGAGCCATGCTCATCTCTGATGAGCCAGACGCTGCTGTGCTGGACGCTGCTAAACTTCGCTCGGCTCTGGTATGCCGTGCTGGGCTCTGATAAGCCAGTACTGGTCACACTAAGCCCTGGTACGCCATGATATGGCGTGGCAAGCCGTGAACTTTATGCCCTGTTGTCCTCGTAAGGCAAGCAAGGCCGTGCTGAGCTGTGGTGGGCCCTGCTAGCCTCTGGTAAGCAGCGCGGGCTCCGGCCAGCCATTGCTAAGACGTGCTAAGCTTCGGCACGCCGTGCTAAGCAGTGCTAGAATATGCTCAGTCCTTCGTGGGCCTGCTGCGCACGGGCACGTCCTGTTAAGCCCTGCTGACCTAGGCCTTGCTGAGGCCTTGCGAAGCCCTGACCAACCTTGCTTCGACACGCATAGCCCTGCTAAGCCATGCTAAGCCCTGCTTCGATATGCCAGGCCGAGGTATGGTCTGCTTAGCAGTGATCGGGCATGCCATGTCCTCCCCGGCTCTATAGAGCCTTGCCAGGCCATGCTAGGCGTTGGTAAGCTCTGCTAGGTTCTGGAAAGTTTTGCCTCCTGGCGCAAGTTTATGGGAGCACCCATACAATCAATCGGATCCTGTTCTGAATGTGTACCAGTTTCGTGGATCCTATTTGTATGTTGCGCGGATCCAATTTCCCGCGGGTGAGAAATATTCAGACGGTAGAGCCCCTTATGGTAGTCATTCTTGTTTGCCCTTCGCCCTTTCCTCCTTGCCCTGGCGGACACCCTCCTTTCGCCCTCTGCTCTGCCGTCTCCTCCTCGTCCTCCTTCTATATATCCCCCTTCTCCTCCTCCTCCTCCTTTTTTCTCCTCCTTCTTTTCCACCTCCTCCTCATTATCGCCCTCCCCCTTCTCCTTCCCCCGTCCTCCTCCTCCTGCTCCTGCTTCTTTTCTATGTGCACCTCCCCTTCCCTCTGGTCGGGGCAAGCAAGTCGATGATCCTCGGCGCCGTCGCTTGCTCGGCCAGCACGCGCGCGTCCGCCGACGGCTAGAATGCGAAGCCTTTGGGACATGCCTTTGGGACAACCCCGCGGGCCGCTGGGGAGTGGAGGCGGGCCGTCGGGACAACCCTTGCGGTCCAGGCCATTGAGACAAACCCGCGGGCCTCGAGGTGGGCGCGGCCGTGCTCAGGCGGGGGGCAGCGCGAAGCCCAGCCGTGCTGCGAGCTGCTCCGCCTCGGTGCTGGAGCTCTCCGCTATCTCGTCGAACTTCCGGGGCGCCTTCCGCAGGGACGCCAGCGGTTCGCGTTCCAGGAACTCTCGCGTGGGCGGCCGCAGGATCAGCACGTTCCGCATGAACTTGTCGCGGGAGCACATGACGTAGAGGTGCAACCGCCACTGCTCGCCCGACATGCCCGTGTGACCAGCGCCCTCATCCGTGGCGCAGTCGATGGTGACTCCATCGCCGCGTCGGGGGACTTGGTCCAGCCGAGCGAGTGGCCCTCTTCAGAGAACAAGTGTGACCCCGCTCGGATTGGCCCGCGAGGGCCTGCATCACCCTTCGTTCCTGAGGGGCCCAACAGTGACGACAGCTACGAGATCCCGAGGACTCGCTCTGATTTTAACATGGATCTGACGGCCCTATAGCAAAGGGGCTCCCGCTCGAGATTGCCTCGCGATTCGCTCACGGACGAGGGTCCCGCCTAAGGCTTCCTCAAGATTCACGCCTGGCCGGGGATCCCAAACTTGGCGGCAAGTCGGAATACCAATGTGCAGCGCGGGCCCCATGGGGAGTGGGTTACCGCCTGAGACACCTTCGCAATTTACTCACAAACGAGGCTCCCGCCGAAGACTGCTTCAACATTCAAGCGCGAGGGACCCAACAATGACGACAGTTACAGGATCCGGATGGCCCACCAACATGAAACGCGGGCTCCATAGGGAGGGGGCTCCTGCCTGAGGCTTCTTCGCAATTCGTTCACAAACGAGGCTCCCGCCTAAGGCTTCTACTGCAGTCAGGCGCGAAGGGACCAACAGCGACGACAGTTACAGGATTTGGATGGGCCGTTCGGATTACCAATATGAAATGCGGGCCCCAGGGGGAGGGGGGCGCAATCATTCACAACTGAGGCTCCCGCCGGAGGCTTCTTCATGATTCAGGCGCGAGGAGCCCAATATTGACGACGGTTAGAAGATCTGGATGGCCCGGTCGGGTTACCAACATGAAGCGCGGGCCCCAGACGGGAGGGGGCTCCCGCGTGAGACTTCCTCGCAATTCGCTCACAAGCCAAGTTCCGCCGAAGGCTTCTTCAGAATTCGGGCGCAAAGGCCCCAAACATGCTGATAGTTACAGGATTTGGATAACATAATGTGCGGGCCCCATGGGGAGGGAGGTCCAGCATGAGACTTCTTCGCGACACACTCACGTCTGATGCTTCGACGCTGCGGTATCTTGAGGAATCAAGCTTGGGGGGCCCAAAAGTGACGACGGCCACAGGATTGGATGACCCGCTCCGGGTGCCAACATGAAGCTCGGGTGCCATAGGGAGGGGACTCCCGCCTGAGATTCCTTCGCAATTCCCTCGTGTCCAACGCCAACACAGCAGATGGGAGCGAGGACGGGGTCATGACATGATGACGACTGAGTGATGAGTGAACGTGAATGAATGGGAGAGGAGTGCGTGACGATGAGGGTTGATGACGCTGATGGAATTGTGGTCGTGATGATCATGGTGAATGGGTTGGTGATTGATCGTGGTGGTGGTGATGATGATGACAGGAGGAGTGGGTGTGAAAAGGACAGGGTGGGTGTGAGGACTGCGCGGGGTGTCTTGAGAATACACGAACCCCACTCAGGATGGGGGGCCAAAACCAGAGTTTCCATTTTTCTTGCTGGAGTAACTTGAGATTAGTACTCCCTGGACCCACGGGTAATTGGGTCCACACAGGGCTCTGCACGGGAAGCATCACGCCATCCACGGAGCGTGGATTCGCTGACCAGTGATCTGGTTCTAATGGGGAAGGGCTTTCCTAAGTAAAAGAGAGGGGAGGAAGGAGGAGGCAATGGGAGGGGAGAAGGGGACACGAGGGGGACGGAGGCGGGAGGGGAATCTCGGAGGACAAGTGAGGGAGGAGGGGGAAGGGGATGTAGGAGGGGAAAGGAGGAGGAGGAGGAGGAGGAGGAGGAGGAGGAGGAGGAGGAGGAGGAGGAGGCGGACGAGGAGGAGGAGGAGGAGGAGGAGGAGGAGGAGGAGGTAAGCAGTGCTTCGCCCCGCTAAGACCTGCTAGCCCCTGCGAAGCAATGCCCGCCCCGCCCCCCCTCCCCCCCCCTGGGCATTGCCAATCCCTGCGAAGCCGTGCTGGGCAGTGCCAGGCCCTGCCAGGCATGCGCGTCCCAGGCCCGTGCTTTTCGCGTATGCTGTTCATGTTTGCAAGCGGCGATGGTTTTTTTATTGCTCACTTATATTAACAAACAGATGTACACATACATATCCATAAACACACATGTATGCATATATATATATATACATACATATACATGTGTGTATGTGTGTATGTGTGTATGTATGTATACATGTATGTATGTGTGTATGTATGTATGTATGCATGTATGTATGTATGTATGTATGTATGTATGTATGTATGTGTATACGTATGCATGCATGTATGTGTGTATGTATGTATGTATGCATGTATGTGTTTATGTATGCATGCATGTATGTATGCATGCATGTATGGATGTATGTATACATGTGTATGTATGTGTATGTATGTGTATGTATGTATGTATGTATGTATGTATGTATGTATGTAGTTATGTATGTATGTATGTATGTATGTATGTATGCATGTATATATGTATGTAGTTGTGTATGTATGTATGCATGCATGTATTATGCATGTATGTATGTATGTATGTATGCATGCATGCATGTATGCATGTATGTATGTGTGTATGTATATATGTATGTATGTATGTATGGATGTATGTATGCATGCATGCATGCATGCATGCATGCATGCATGTGTGTATGTATGTATGTATGTATGCATGCATGCATGTATGCATGTATGCATGTATGCATGTATGCATGTATGTATGCATGTATGTATGCATGTATGTATGCATGCATGCATGTATGTATGTATGCATGTATGTGTGTATGAATGTATGTTTGTATGTGTATACATACAAACATATACATATACATATGTATATATATATATATATATATATATATATATGTGTGTGTGCAAGAGCGTGTTCTATCGCTGCTGGCGGAACACCAGGGGGGAGGTACTGGGGGTTCCCAACCCGTCCCCCCCCTCGAAAACGGGGGGGGGGTCACTAACGGTTCGAACCTCTCCCCCGCCCTGCCGCACCCCCCAGTCCATCATGAAAAGGGGGGGGGTCACTGCCGGTTCGAACCCCCCCCCCACCCCTCGAAAACCGGGGGGAGTCACTACTGGTTCGACCCCCCCCCTTCGCCGCTGGCAAACGATTCTCTTCGGGACAGTTGGACAATGGTGGGGATACTGGGACAGTGGTGGGAACGGTGGTGGTGGGGACAGTGGTGCGGGGACAGTGGGACAGTGGTGCGGACAGTGCTGGGGACGGTGGTGGTGGGGACAGTGGTGAGGGGACAGCGGGACAGTGGTGGGGACAGTGGGACAGTGGTGGGGACGGTGGTGATGGGGACAGTGGTGAAGGCGGTGGTGAGGACAGTGGTGGGACAGTAGTACAGTGGGGAGAGTGGTGGGGACAGTGGGGACAGTGGGACAGTGGTGGGGACAGTGGGGACGGTGGGACAGCACAGTGGGACAGCGGCGGGGACAGTGGGACAGTGGTGGGTACAGTGTGGACAAAGGGACAGTGGTGGGGACCGTGGGGACAGTGGGGAGAGTGGGACCGTGGTGGGACAATGGTGGGGAGAGTGGGGACAGTGAGACACTGGTGGGGGCACTGGTGGGGACAGCGGGGACAATGGTGGGAACAGTAGGGACAGTGGTGGGGACTGTGGGACAGTGGTGGGGACGGTGGTGG
>CAUYUJ010020808.1:141270-149860 GCA_963575745.1 Prorocentrum cordatum | reverse complement strand
GCATCCGCGCGCGCCCCGCGTCGCCCAGGGGGCCCTCTCGGACGGGGGTCATCGCGTTGCCTCCACGATTGCGCCCGCGCGGGGAGGGGGGGCCAGTCGCTCGCGGCGCCCAGGGCGACGATGGCGACGACGCCGACGACGTCCCGAGGCCTCCTCGGGGTTTCCCCGGCATGGTTCCCGAGGGCGTCGGGGGCCCGGGAGGTCCACGGAGGCACCCGGGGAACCCGGGGGCATCCTCGGGGGCCGCCGACGACGACGACGGCGACGGCGACAGCGACGACGCCGTCCAGAGGCCCCCGGAGCCCTCCCCCAGGAGGTCTCCCCAGCGTTTTCCTGGACGTCCTCGAGGCCCCTGGAGGTTCCCCCTAGGGTCCAGGGCTCAAGAACTCGCCCGGTGATGCTCGCGGATGCGCTCAGATTCTCGCGAATTTGGTTGGATTTCTTGGAAGGGCTGCACGGCGGATTCCCGTGGATCTTGCAGCGTTTCAAACGAGGGTTCGTGGCGGAGTCTGTGGGAATCTCGCGGATTCGCGTCGGCATCGGCTCTGTTGCGACCCGCTCTCGGGCCGCGCGCGCGCATGAGGCCGCGAGGGCAGCGGGCGGCGATGGCCACGGCCGCCCGCGAGCTTCTGCGGGCTATTGCGTCCGCCAGTGGGCGCGGGCAGTGCCTGCGGTCCTTCCACCAGGCGCGCGCGATCGCATGCGGCCGCCCGGCGACGCCTCCGCGCCGGCGAGCGGCGTCGCGCTCCTGCGAGCGCCGTCCGGGAGCGCCTCTGAGCGCGCTCGTGCGCCTGAGAGCACCCGCGCCCTAGCGCTTGCGGGCGCTCGCGAGCAGCCGCGCGGGCGCGGGCTTCGGCCGTCGTTGCTGGGCGCCAAATGGCTGCAGCTGTTCCCGCGCGTCCTCCAGTGGCCCCCCATGGCTTCCCGCCCCGCAGCGCCTGGGCGCCCGGGTCGGCCGCTGCTGCTGGCCCCCCCCCGCGGCGGAGCGCATCGCCCAGCGGCGCCATGTGGCCGCGCCTCCGCCGGCGCGTCGCCCGCCGCGCTGCCCCCGCGGATTCGCGATGGTTTCGCGCGCATTGTTCCGACGTTTCTCGCTCGGGGCCAGCGTTCCGACTCTGCATCTGCATGGAGAGCCCATTGAAGATTAGCCCCGCTCCAGGATCGCGAGTGAGAAGCCGGGTCGAATGCTGGATTTCGGCGAACCGCGCAAGTTAATATCGCTGCGTCGGCGCAAAATCGCCGCCGGCAGCCCTGGCTTTTCCCGGGCCACCCCCCCGTAACTCCGACTTTCATAGTTCGGCCCCCGGGGCTACAATCGGCAATTCTCGCGCAGGAGGTCCACCGAGAAAACCGGCCCAAATCAGTCGGCAAGTCTAACCCCTCAGAATAAAATGAAATGCACCTTCGCGCCCAAACCTGGGAACATTTTAAAGCCGAAAAAAAATTCAAAACGCCCCAAGCCAAACCCTGGCAAGCAAACAGTACCCCCCCGGCGATATCGCTAGCACAGAAAATAAAATAAATAATTATTTTGGGCGGCGCCCTCCGGCGATATCGTTAGCACATAAAACATACATAAAACAAGTAATTGATTAATTTGCCCCCCCGGGCCCGATGCTGGCGGCAGCGCGAGGCGACAGCCTGAAGAACCAACCTGCACGAACGCTTGCCAATGCATTCCCGCCTTGCTAGAACACTGGGAAACTGACGCGCATCGGAAATCAAAGGTAAATCAAAAATGACAAACAAAGAAATCACCGCAAGCAACTATACTTGAAAGGGCCCCCCAAAGGAATCCCAGAGGAATCTCAAAAGGAAGCCCACGCATAATCTCAAAGGATCCCTATTGGAAATTCAAAGTAATCTCAAAGGAACCCCACAGAAATCGCAAAGGGATCTCAGCGGCAGCTCAAACGAACCACGAAGGAATCTAAGGAATCTGGAAAACGCGGGCTCGCGTGGACATAAGCAAACCCTATTGCGGCCGCAATAGGGAAATTGTTTTTTTCACGGGGTCCTATGGGAGAGTCCACGGAGGGATATCGCAGACGGATTCCGCGAACCCCCCCCGCGATATGTTAGCACATTTATTGAAAATAAAATAATCCACAGGCACCGGAGGTCGATGTGATGCTCCCTTCAGGGATTGTCGAAGGAATATCAGAGGAACTTGAAAGAACCCCCAAAAGGAATCCCATAATAATATCACAAGGAATCGCACGCATGATATCGAAGGAACCAATGGAAGTTCAAAGCAATCTCAAAGGAGCCCAACAGAAATGTCAAAGGCATCTCAGCGGCAGCTCAAACGAACCACAAAGGAATCTAAGGCATTTGGAAAACGCGGGCTCGCGTGGACATAAGCAATCCCTATTGCGACCGCACTAGGGAAATTGATTCTTTCAGGGGATCCTATGGGAGAGTCCACGGAGAGATTTCGCAGACGCATTCCGCGAACCCCCCCGCGATATGTTAGCACATTTATTACAAATAAAATAATCCACCGGCCCCGGATGTCGATGTGATGCTTTCTTGAGCAATGGGGCATCAAAGGGATATGACCGGAGCCTCAAGGGACCCCCAGAATAACATCAAAGGAACACCAGAGGAGTCTCAAAGGAGTCCCAATATAATCACATATTGATTCTTTCAGGGGATCCTATGGGAGAGTCCACGGAGAGATTTCGCAGACGCATTCCGCGAACCCCCCCGCGATATGTTAGCACATTGATTAAAGATAAAATAATCCACCGGCCCCGGATGGGGCATCAAAGGGATATGGCCGGAACCTCAAGGGACCCTCAGAATAACATCAAAGGAACACCAGAGGAGTCTCAAAGGAGCCCCAAAATAATCACAATGGAAACGGCAAGGAATCTCAAAAGAAGCCAATCGGAGTATCAGAGGAATCTCTGAGGAATCTCACAGAAACGCACAGAATCACAGGAAGCGACTCTGGGCAGGTGTGCCTTGTCGCTGGGCTCTGGACTACAAGGGGGCCGGGCATTCAGAGGCTTTTGGAGGCCTTTCTGGATGCCTCTTGGGAACCTCCGGGGACCTCCTCTCCGCGGACCTCTGGTGACCTGCGGGGGATATCGCTTCCGCCCCGGCCCCGGTGCCGGAAACGTTATAATTTCCTCTGATGAAAGGGGGGGGGGGGGGGGGGGGAGGGGTTTACTGATTGCTTCCCAGGGTAACACTTGGGGAAATTATCCCGGCAAAGCGACCTAACAGCGATGTGTAGAAGCATAGCTGGAAACATTGCCTTGGGTATTCATGTAAGAGTGCTGTTGTAGAATTCAGGTGTTCTCGCAGTTGCATTCGGATTCGCAGTGGCAGTCGCAGTGGCAACATCAGTCGCAGTCGCAGTCGCAGTGGCGCTGCCAGTAGTTGCAGTAGCAAGAGCTACACTAGCAGCAGCAACAGCAGCAGCAGTAATAGTAACATTAGTAATAGCAGTAGAAGTAGTAGTGATGGTAGTAGCGGTAGCAGTGAAGTCGTAGTTGTAGTGGGTGGAGTGAACGAGTAGGAGTAATGTGCCCATCCGAGGGAACGGTGCACCCCCCCCTCCTCAGTACTGGCGACGAGGATCAAGCTGTTTAGGGAAAGAAGAAGACCCCCCGCCCCCTATCCTCCCCCGCGGCCTGAGTGGACCACCCAGGCCTGCGGGGGACGTCATAAAGGGTCGGGTACCCCGTACAGAAATGAAGGGAGAAAGGGGAGGGAGGAAAGAGTAAGGAGCCTCCCTCGTCCTGCTCCTCCTGCTCCTCCTGCTCCTCCTACTACTGCTACTACAAGTATTAGATTCTGGCCGAAACGTCCAGTGCACGATGACGCCTGGGTCCGCCGTCTTGCCCGGCACGATGACGACACAAAACAAACCGGGAATCGGGTGGATCTGACGGAGACATCCAGTAAACAAAATGTGGCCCGGGAATGGAATTCTGGGAGCTCGAAGAAGACGAAGCGGCTTGCAGGTGGCTCCGGACATCCAAAATGTGGCCCGGGAGTGGAGTTCTGGGAACTCGAAGACCACGAAATGGCATACAGTTGGCTCCGGGCACCCAAAATGTGGCCCAGGAGTGGAGTTCTGGAAACTCGAAGACCACGAAGTGGCCTACAGTTGGCTCCCGGCATCCAACATATGGCCCGGGAATGGAGTTCTGGGAACTCGCGAAGACCACGAAGTAGCTTACAGTTGGCTCCGGGCATCCAAAATGTACGCCGGGAAAGGAGTTCTGGGAACTCGAAGACCACGAAGTGGCTTGCAGTTGGCTCCGGGCATCCAAAATGTACGCCGGGAATGGAGTTCTAGCAGCGCCAAGAGCGATTTCGCGAGGAAGTCCCAGGCGATTTGGGCTTCGACGGCAGCCGCCCCGGGCCCCGCCCAGACCCCCCTGTGGAGTGATCTGCTGCTTTCTTTTGACACCACTAGAAACCTATCAGTCTTCGCTGTTAGGTAATGTCAAGCAAAAAAAACTTGACAGCCACAACCACGAACAACATGAGGCAGAGACATCGACAACCATATGCGCGCTTGAAAACTAGACAAACAATTGCCGGAATGTTACAGAGATGTTTCTATGTTTTGCGTTCTGGATTTCCCGAGGCCGCCGGCGTTTGCATATAGAGTTGTTTTGCAAGTTTGCCCTCGCTGTTTCTCAGATAAGTTGTCAAAGTTGTCTGTCGGCCAGAGATTTGTTCAGAGTTCGTTTGAAGTGTAGCAGTGGTTTTCAAAGTGTTCCACTCGTTTTCTAGTTCTCCGGCGTTAAGAGCTTTCTTAGTTTAAGATGTACTTATTCGTTTAGAGTATTGTTTCATGGATTTCCCAATTTGTCTTTTGATTCGGTCGTTGCCTCTCCGGTTCTTTACAAGAGAAGAAGTTATTTTGGAGTTTCGTCTTCAAGCTTGTTTTTTAGTTTGTCCCCGGTTTCGGTTTCGAGATTTGCTGGAATATTTGTTTGATGCTCCCCAGTTGCGGATAAATGATGTGTGCCTTTTTCTGTTGGGTTGGAGATTACCCCGGGCCTTGGCTTCGAGATTTCTTGGCGGTTGTTCAATGGTGGTCGATTTCCACGCGTTTGGTTTTCAGCATGCGTAGAGTGTTCCCCGGTTTTTCCCTAACCATCCTGCGGTGTTGGGTCTTCGTTTTGAAGAGACGTCGCCCCGCGTTCTCCCCCCCTCTCCTCCTCCCCCCCCTCCCCCCTCTTCCTTCCCCCCACCATCATCGTCGTCATCATCGTCGTCGCCATCATCGTCGTCATCGCCATAATCGTCATAATCCTCACGACCATCATCATGTTCGGCACGCCCCTCACACGCTTCGTGGCCCCATAGGGAGCTCCACCGAAGGCTCCAGTCGGCGCGCCCGCATGCGCTCCGCACGCCCATTCCGGCACACCCCTCACACGCTTCGTGGCCCCATAGGGAGCTCCACCGAAGGTCCCAGTGGGCGCGCCCGCATGCGTTTCGCACGCTCATTCCGGCACTCCCCTCGCGCGTTTCGTGGCCCCATAGGGAGCTCCACCGAAGGTCCCAGCGGGCGTGCCCGCATGCGTCCCGCACGCCAATTTCGGCACACCCCTCGCACGTTTCGTGGCTCCAGAGGGGGTTCCACCGAAGGTCCCAGCGGGCGTGCCCACATGCGTCTCGCACACCCATTTCGGCACACCCCTCGCACGTTTCGTGGCCCCATAGGGAGCTCCACCGAAGGTCCCAGTGGGCGTGCCCGCATGCGTCCCGCACGCCCATTCCGGCACACCCCTCGCGCGTTTCGTGGCTCCAGAGGGGGTTCCACCGAAGGTCCCAGCGGGTGTGCCCGCACGCGTCCCGCACACAAATTTCGGCAGACCCCTCGCACGCTTCGTGGCCCCATGGGGGGCTCCACCGAGGGTCACAGTGGGCGTGCCCGCACGCGTCCCGCACGCCCATTCCGGCACACCCCTCGCACGCTTCGTGGCCCCATAGGGAGCTCCACAGAAGGTCCCAGTGGGCGTGCCCGCATGCGCTCCGCACGCCCATTCCGGCACGCCCCTCGCACGTTTCGTGGCCCCATAGGGAGCTCCACCGAAGGTCCCAATGGGTGTGCCCGCGTGCGTCCCGCACGCTCATTTCGGCACACCCCCCGCACGTTTCGTGGCCCCACAGGGAGCCCCACCGAAGGTCCCAGTGGGTGTGCCCGCATGCGCTCCGCACGCCCATTCCGTCACGCCCCTCGCACGTTTCGTGGCCCCATAGGGAGCTCCACCGAAGGTCCCAGTGGGCGCGCCCGCGTGCGTCCCGCACGCCCATTTCGGCACACACACACACACACACACACTTCACACGCTTCGTGGCCCCATAGGGAGCCCCACCGAAGGTCCCAGCGGGCGCGCCCGCGTGCGTCCCGCACGCCATTTCGGCACACCCCTTGGAGGAGCGGCCCGCCACAGCCGCGCCTTCTCTCGGCTGTCCAATTGTTTGCCCGCGCGCCGCGGACGCCCTGCGCGGGTCGCTGGGGCCCTCTCTGGGCGATCAGCGCGCGTCGCGCGAACTCCGCGCTGCGCTCTGTCCGGCGCCTCGCTCGCCCGTCGTCGCTCCGCCTGGCGGCCAGAGCCACGCGCGCTATCAGTTAGCCAGCGAGCAATCTCTGTTCCACAGCGCACGGACTGTGCGCGTCACTGTGGCCCCTTCGGGGCGACCTGCGCGCGTCGCGAGGGCTCTGCCTGGCGCTGCGCCCGCGACCTTGGACTTTGGAGTGCGCGGGCACATGAAAAGGCAAACGGAGGGGAGGAAGCGGGCGCGATCCTCGCGCGGGGCGCGCCGACATGGGCGTCGCGGCGCGCGGGCGCAGCCGTCGGGGTTCCCAGGGAAGCCCCTTGCAGAGGCTACGGCACACAAGTCGGCACACCTTCATACGGTTCGTGGCCCCATAGGGAGCGCCACCGAAAAAGATATTCACAATTGCGGTGCTCACGACTGCATACGACTGTGCCCTTCGCCGGGATAGTTTGGGATTGCCCCAGGTTTTGGCTTGGAGATGTTTGAAAACAATCAGCTTCTTTTTTATTGATATGCAGTGTTTTGAGATTCTTCGCGAGACATGGCGGTGGGCCGCCTGTAGTCGCCACTGCCAGACCTGACCCTGAGGGTTTGCGGGCCCCTCGTTGACGTCGCGGGCTTTCCTGGCCACGGCCGGGTCCGCTTTGACATGGCCGCCCCCGCCCCCCTCTCCTGAGAGCGCCGCCGAGGGCGACGACGACGGCGGCGGAAGGGGCGCCCAACGCGGCCCGTAAGGGTGCCCCGTCGGGCCCGCCGGGGGGGGGTCGCCGCGGTCGCCGCGGGGGGATGTCGCGATGGGAGGCGGTCGCGACGCGGGGTCGCGACGGGGGGGTCGCCGCGAAGGGCGTCGCCGCGGGGGGTCGGCCGCGGGGGGTCGGCCACGAGGGGGTCGCGACGGAGGGGGTCGCCGCGGCGGAGGGGGTCGCGGCGGGGGGTCGACGCCGGGGGCTCGCGAGGGGAAGGGCCCTCGCGGGGGGAAGGTCGCGGCGGGGGGGCGGGGCGCGGCGAGGAGGTCGCGACGGAGGGTGGTCGCGACGGGGGGGGTCGCGACGGGGGGGGCGCGACCCCCGCAGGCCGCGACGGGGGCGGTCGCGACGGGGGAGGTCGCGACGGGGCGGGGTTGCGGGGGTTCGCCGCGGGCGGGGTCGCCGCGCCGGCGATCGCAGCGGGGGGGGCGGCGGCTCAGGGGGTCGCGACAGGGGGGGGCGCGATGGGGCGGGCCGCCGCGGGGGGTCGCAACGGAGGAGGGGGGGGCGCGACGGGGGGGTCGCTGCAGGGGTGGTCGCGACAGGGGAGGTGGCGACGGGGAGGGGCGCGAATGGAGGGGTCGCGACGGGGGGCTCGCGGCGGGCGGGGCCGGGGGGGGCGCGAGGGGGGGGTTGCGACGGAGGGGGCGCGATGTGCAGGGGCCGCGGCGGGCGGGGCGGTGACGGGGAGGGGTGCGACAGGAGGGGTCCGCGACGAGAGGGTCGCCTCGGCGGGGTTGCGGCGGAGGGGGTCGCGGCGGGGGGGGCGCGGCGGGGTGGGTCGCCACGACGGGAGTGGTCGCGACGGGGGGTCGCGACTGTCGGGGTCGCGACTGTCGGGGTCGCGACGGGGGGGGTCGCGACGAGGGAGTGGCAACGACGAAGTCGCGACGAAGGGGCTTGCGACGGGAGCGGCCTCGACGGGGGGCGCGGCCGCGGGGAGGGTCGCGACAAGGGGGATCGCGACAAGGTGGTTCTCCGCGGGGTGGTCGCGACGGGGAATCGCGCCGGGGGGGGTCGCGCCGGGGAGCGCCGCGACGGGGGGCGGGGGGGGGTCGCGACGGGGGGGCGGTCGCGACGAGGGGGGGGTCGCGGCGGGGGAATCGCAGCGGGGGGTGCGCGACGGGCGCTGTCTCGACCGGGGGGGGGGTCGGCGACCGGTTGTTACTGTGGCCCGTTGGGTGTTAGTGTGGCCCGTCGCGCGGCCAGATGGGAGTTACTGTGGCCCGCGAAGGCCGCTCAATTAAAAGTAATATGTACAGGTATCTCATGTTATATCTGGAGAGATTCGCAACCCTTAAGGG